>JASSUY010038219.1:2044-29565 GCA_032466535.1 Forpus xanthops | reverse complement strand
TGGTGTCATCAGCAAACTTGCTGAGGGCGCACTCAATCCCACTGTCCATGTCACTGGCAAAGATGTTGAACAAGACCAGTCCCAAGACCGATCCCTGAGGGACACCACTCATTACTGGTCTCCAGCTGGACATTGAGTCATTGAGCACAACTCTTTGCGTGCGGCCATCCAGCCAGTTCTTTATCCACCTAGTGGTCCACCTATTAAATTGATGTCTCTCCAACTTAGAGACAAGGATGTTGTGTGGGACAGACTGTGCATTTTTCTTAACTTTGAGAAAAATTAATTCATTCTTATTCTTGTTCATCATTCTCTTTCCTCAGGGCATACATCCCTCTGCTCTTCTGAATCCAGGGCTGGATATAGCACATGGCTAACAGTGCTGCAGCCATCTCCCTGTATACTATCAGGCATAGGGTACGTACAGCTGAGCCTCTCAGACATGTAGCAACTGCAACAGCACCTGAAAAATATGATTTTACATCTCCCACTACCAGTAATTAATCCAACACAATTTCTGCTTCTAGCATGCATAAACATTCCTCTTCAAAAATGGCTTTTAGGCAAGCCTTTCAGCTTAGAAGTTATTGGAATGATTCAATGATTTATTTTAAGACTGATGATGCTAAGAATACAAGAGATGGTGGTCTGTACATCATCTTGTCATCTCAAATATGAATCATCTACCTGTATTTTTAGAAGTTTTGGGAAACTGGAAGTTTTAACAGTTTTTTTCTGCTCCTTTAGCTCCCTGAGCCAGATAAGCCTGTTGAGGCTTTTGAATCTCAGACAGCTGCTGGTGTTATAAGTACTTCTTAATTGTGTATTTTGGAGAGACTGTAATGGCCCAGTAATTTCCTAGATTTGCAGGCCAGAAGGCATTGCCGTGATCATGTACTCTGACCTCCTCCAGAGATGTAGGAATCACTGGGTGAAATCCCATTAAATGGATTAAATAGCAAGTGTAAAATTAAAAAGATAATAAAATTTAATATTTCTTCTTGATGCTGGTCCAAGGCTTAAGGTAGTGAGGTAGTGCAGTGCAAAGGTACCTGATTTCCATCTTTCACCATATACTGTGTTGCAGAAAAGAGACCTCTCTTACTGTTCAGCAAGTGGTGTCTTTTTTTAGTTTTTTGGGGGGGGGTTATTTTTATCTTTATTAGATTGAATGCTTCTGCTTTAATATGGAAATGTGATCTTCTTGGTGGATGTTAGGCTATCACTGCATCTATAACAGCTTTGGTATATCATCCCTGTCATGGTCCTGCTTAGAGCCTGAGGCCTCATGTATGTGTGATATATCACTTAGCAGGGATGATGAAGAGGATGTGTTTGATGTCTTCAGGATCCAGAAGTAGATCTGATGCCTATATTTTATCTGACAGCTTGTGTAAAACTGAACACACTCCAGAATCACTCACTGGGAGACAGGAGCACTTAATGCACCCTGTGTGTTAGCAAGAGCGGTCCTGGAGGCACCTTGTCACATGCCATAGTACAGATCACGTTTCCTGAGCTCTCTGGCTCTTTTCAAGTACTGCTTACTCTGGAAAGGATCAGATATCATCACTTTTCTCATTATCTTCTTTAACAGTGCAATAGGTTATGCGCAGCACCTCCTCTGCAGCTGTTTGAGCTGGTTGCTTTAAAGAAAATGGAACTGATCCCATGTTATAATGCTCACACTAGCAAGGTGAAAGTAACTCTGACTATTGTAGCCTGAATTCCAGTAAAGGTGAAGTCTATCCCAAGGCAATTTAAAGCCTAGTATTTGCTTTTTCTGCAAGCGATTGTGTATTTTCTGTTCCTTCCAACTTAACATAGTTGACTTACAGTCAATAGTGTGTGTAGTTGTGTGTAAGGATCCACTGTAATTCAGCAAGGATATTCTTCAGGAAAGATCTGACATATTGGTTTTTTTTTGTATTCTTCTGAAGCGAACTTGGAGAAAAAAGATTCCTGCTGTTGTTGGTCTGTGGAATCTAACAAAGTCTAGTAATGTGTATCCTGTCTTCAGTTGTATAGCAATGGGAGGCCGCATTCAAAATGCAAAGGCTCCATGTTTCTGTGCCAGTTCCAGTGCATCCCATATGAAATTTGGCAGGCAGAGATAACCCTGCTTCTGGTGGAGAAGGTGTTGGGAATTCCTTCAAAACAGCACTTTCCTTCTTGTCAGCCAGAAAGACTGTTGGTTTTGTTCTGATTCTATGCAGAGAAGTTGTCTTTAGATGGCAGGAAACTTCCCTGATGTGTGGAAAGCATGCTGTGTCATTCATTACTTAAATGAGGGTTAGTTTATGCTTAATTGAGGGGTAAAACTAAAGCAAAATATATCTCAATTGATTTAATTCCCATGCACATCCTACTGAAAACCAGAGGTTTATCTTGCTAAGTAAGAAAGACACTTTGAATATTTCCAATCTGGAAAACTTCATGTCTGTAGTGCTGGGGGGGGGGGTGTGGAATAAAAGGGAAAAAAAGTGTGTGTGTGTATGGAATGGGACAGTGACTGTGACAAATAGTTAATGAATTGCCTTGCCAGGTGGATAAAGAAGAGTTTGATTTTACCCTGACTGATGGAGTGGGTGACCTGGTGTTTGTGCTACACTGGCTTCTCAGGTGGCCGCCTCTGAAATACTCATGGACTACATGAGTGGCTTGGAGTTGTCTGATGGAATAAATTTCCTTGAGCAGCACCTGTGTTGTGGAAATATCTACCCTGAGATGCAAAACATACTGCAATTGCAAGAGGTGCTCACTTGCATAATCATTTTGGATAATGCAGAAGGAGTTATGAATTAATAGGCTGGAAGAGTAAACAAGATTAGAGCTAAGTGGTTTCAGGGAATGTGCAAAAGTTAGCCAAAGGCTAATTGCAAAGGAGAGGGTGAGGTAAGCCCATAAATCAGAAGAAATAGGAATGGGAAAAAGGTCAGGTAGTAGGACTGTCAGGTAAAACAAGCAGTGAAGAAAATGAGAGGGCAAGAAAGATCATGGCTGTTTCTTTAGGTATAAAGCTCAAAAAAGCATAAAGTAGAGAATAAATTGTGGGTACAATGAATTTCATCTCATAAACAATATAAAAGTAGATAAAATGGCATATAGGATGAGTTAAAAACTAAAGATTAGACTGATTAGGCAGAAAGCATCAAACAGGCAAGAAACTGAAAACAACATCTCAAGTTGAGAATTCATATCTACTGTAATATTTAAGGAGGAACAGGGAGCAAGTTAAAGTGGAAGATCATGGAATCATAGAATAGTTAGGGTTGGTTGGAAAGGACCTTAAGATCATCTAGTTCCAACCCCCCTGCTCTGGGCAGGGACACTTTGCACTAAACCATGCCACCCAAGGCTATGTCCAACTCGTCCTTGAACACCGCCAGTGATGGAGCATTCACAACCTCCCTGGGCAACCTATTCCAGTGCCTCACCACCCTTACAGTAAAGAACTTCTCCCTCAGATCCAATCTAAACTTTCCCTGTTTGAGTTTGAACCCGTTACCCCTTGTCCTCTCACTACATAATTGTGAATGAGTGGAAAAAGACCCAAACAACCCAAACCAAAAGAAAATATGAAAGAAAAATTTTATTCCCCTCCTCTAGAACCCGAAAGCAAGAGAAAGATTTTGTGTTTTACAGGGTCCAGCAAGCAGAGAGGATAACTTTTAGTCCTTAAACAGTTTGAAAGAGCTTTATGAAAGTCACTGCTCCTAAGATGCAGACTGTAAGGCAAAACACAAAAGATTTGTTTTCAAAACCCACCAAAGCATCATTTCTTATGCATCTGTGTTTTCCAACCTTGAATGTAAATCATTATTATCATCATTTTTGAGCCTCCATTGTACTAGAAAACTTCTCACACAATAGTAAGCTGCAAAACACTAGGATCTCTGCGTATAAATGTACATATTACATTGTACAGTGAATTTTATTCAATTATATCTAGCTATCTTTCTCATAACAGCTCAGTTACATCATGTCTTCTGGAGAAAGGAGGCAAAAGCCAAGGAACATAAAGACTTAAGATACTGAAGCTATTGGCTTCAGTGTAGAAACTTAGATGGGCAGCTTTGATTTTGGAATGTCCTTTAAGGTTTATAGGATCTGGCCTTCAAAGATTTCAAAACCAAACCAGCTCTTCCAAACTAAGTAGATCCTAAATGTCCCAGGCACTTTATCCCAAATTTGAAGAAGCTAGATGGAGAAGTCAAGCATTTGTATGTGACTTGAGCAAGAAGTCTAGCCACAATGTCTTCTGAAGAACCTCAACCCTACTTTCTTTTTTTGTTGTTGTTTGTTGGGTGTTTTTATTTTTGACACTAGTTTCTGGACTTAATAGATAATAACCTATTGCTCTTAGTGACTTATTACTGAGATGAGCAAGAATCGATGGATGAACAAAATATGTCATGAAAACTACAACGGGAGAAACTAGGTCTTATAAGTCTGCAACAGCAGAGTTTAAACTCTGTTTTAAGAGAGGCATGTGCAAGGTTCATGGGGATCTTGCTTCTGTCTTCTGATGGCTTCTGCTCACATCTCCACATCCTGCATGTGACCTCGTTCATTGTGAGAGAAGCAGGTTTTTTTTATGGTTTGTTTCTTCTGGGGAAGTATGGAACCACTCTTCTGAGCTAACTCAGAAAAGTGGTCCAAAAGTAGTAGAATTGCAGTTCTCGCCTCTAAATCTCCATTAGTCTCACCTCCTGCTTGCTCTATCTTTTATTATTCCCCCTTTGCTTTTCCTCTTCTGCCTTTTTCTCCTGTGCTCAGGAGTGTTCAGACTGAATCTGAGCAAACATTGAGAGTGATGTATGGAGTGTAAATACATATTTCTGTGCTGATTTTGAGCTATTGGTAGTAAAAGCATTAGCCTCAACAGCTACAATTTTAAATAACGGACATTATGCAAGCACACAGGAGCTATTGTTGACTCTGCAAGTACCAAAGCCTATTGATTAGGCTGCTATACGTGCCATAATAAAACTATAATTATTAATTATGATGGAAAATTATAAATGTGTCCAGGTAGCAAGTTACTTTTTATTTTTTTTTCTCAAATTACTGCTCAGGCACAGTATATTGTAAGTCACCTTTGCGTTATGAGAGAGAAAAGAACCTATCATCCTTGCATTATTTCAGACTAAAGGGATGGCTTATTGTCTTCCCAATTTCTACTGCAAGAAATCGTTACCAGTATTTGTGAGCTCTTCCACATAGAAATCATAGATTTTACAACCTCCATAATATAGGAGAGCAGTAATCTGTTCTTCAATATTATGTCAAGTTGCTCTCATCTAATCTTGTGTACCCCTTTCTTGCAGTATCTATGCTAGATATTGTAAAAGGAAGTGCTCTTATAAAGGATATGTTTATTGAGCAAAGATTAGTTGTTTATCGTTATTGACAGTGCTAGGAATATGAACTGTTTTCTAAAGCCTTTGGTTAGAGCTGCCTCTTTATGGCTACAGGTATGAGATGCAAAGCATATTCAAATATGTCCAATTTCACACGATATGAAAAAGATAATGTGTCAAAGATAATATGAAATGTTATGTGAAAAATAGTGTGTAAAAGATAATATGAAATGTTATATGACAGATAATGCATAAAAAATAATATGAAAAGATAATCTTGAACTTCTAACAATTGCTTTCTGCGAGGCTAACTGTAATGGTTTCTGTTACAACAACCCTAAGAACTTGGGCTGCTTTTCTCTGTATTGCATAATTTAGCTAAAGCATTGCTTTGTGAATAAAATAAGTGCAGACACAAAATAATATATTGGGAGCAAACAAAAGGATTATTTTTACTCAAAGTGGATAAAATCCAATACTCCTCAGTAAGATACATACTAGCCTTTTTATACACATATCATATATACAAGAGAGTTTCCAAATTAATTCTCCTGTCCTCTGTGTCCTCAAACAGTGCTAAAGGAGCTATTATTTTGGAAGGAGATAAAGGTACCTTTTAAACTCAGAGCTCTAGGTTCACAGTCTTTTTACTTTACTCTTCTGCTTATTTTTCTCTTCCCTTCCTCTGTCCCCTCTCAAAAGAGGTGATGCTAGGACTACTCATTATCTCAGATAAGCAAACCTGATTAATTTCTGTGTGAGTACCAAAGGATAGAGGAGCTGCAAAGGCATTCTCCTTGGTTAGTATACAAAAGCAATGCTATCAGCTTATGTTCTCTAAGCTCATAGTACAGTTTTAATTTGTTGTTGCATGTGAGAGAGGTCCTTAGCTGGAACAGATCTGCAAAACTGATCTGCAGTGAGGGTAGCTGTGTCAGCTTGGACCACGAGGTCCTCTGTTGCATTGGTGCGATCTTCAGGTCTGGGAGCTACTAATTTCTGCTGAACAGCGACTGGCATTTTACACTGGACTTCTTTTTTTTTTGTGAGCATTTTAGCCTGCTGGAAATAGGACAAGTTATGTGTTGAGTTACAGGGCTGGCATGGCACACATTCCTGGAATGGTCTTGTTACAAAACTTTATGCATAACTATAGGCTGTAGGTGTGAGGAACCAAAGAGTTGTGGAGGCAACTGCAGTAGTTTTACTTTATATAATTTTCTTTATGTAATTCAGGCTCAGAGCAGAATTCAAAGCTCAGGCTTTGAAAATCTAATTCAGGCTCCGAGCCTGAATTAAGTATATTGTTACAACTAAGCTTTGTTCTAAGGCAAATTGTGTAGGTAGTCTGAAGTCGGGATAATTGCTACTCATGTTCCACATTGATATTTCTTCTTAAAAGCCTGGACATGTTACTCTGACCCAGGCAGGTACAGTTAGGAGCAATACAGTGTAGGAGTGTAGATAAGATTTTTTTTTTGCCCTGTGAATTTTGCAGAGAGAAAAGAGTGGAAATTGGCGATTTTGGATTCTGATACTCTCTTTTTTTAATATTGACAGGAAACCTACACTAATATGGCAAATAAGCAATTTTTGCACCTTTTCTTTAGAGCCTGACTTTTAATGATGATAAGAAAATGAAAAGAAATTGTATATGAGGCCAACCATTTTCCTAGCTTTTATTCTTTTTTCCTGAAATCTCCCTGCAGATGATTTACCTGCCTTATGTTCACAGTGGAGCCTAATAAGCTGCATTTGCTCCAGTGACTTACCAGCAGTTCTCTTGCAGATTGTGCCCTCCATGTTCCTGCTAAGTATAAGAACAGTGACCTCTGGTGTTTCCCTTTTCCTCTTTTTCTTGCCACATCTATTCTTCCAACCTCCTACATGTGTTTAGGTTTTTGTTTTTGTTTTTTTTTTTCTTTCATTTTTAATTTAGGTGATTACAGTTAGTTAGAAATGTGTGTCCTTCCAAACCATACGCTTCCAAGGTCAGATTGGACAGGGCTTTGAGCAGCCAGGTCTAGTGGAAGGTCTCTCTGCCCATGGGATCTTTAAATGATATTTAAAGATCCCTTCCAACCCAAACAATTCTATGATTTATTCTATTATATTCTTTAATTTATTCAAAATAAAATTATTTGGTAAATAGCAACATCAGATAACTAGTTAATGGAGGTGGCTTAATGGAAGGTGTTTTATTCCTTCACTGTATTTCAATTATAGTAATAATTTTACAGGTCAATGCTTGACTGCATAATTTGAGTTCTCCCTTTTACTTTTGACTGTCCAGTACAGCTTCTATGTTTTTTTTCCAAGCTTCTTTTTTCCGCTGTGCATTACGTGGCTTTGAAAATCTAATTCAACCGATAAGCTTAGATCAACAAAGCCATACTAACACAGGCTTGATTTGGTCTTGAAGGGATGTAGTAGATAGAGCAGTGACTGAGGTCTGGAATGCATTTGCTGAGTCCTGACCACGTTGTCACATCAGTCACGTTATCTTCAGTTGCAATGAATCTGGCTGAGCCTTCTGTCCTCTGGACATTTTTGCTTATTTTGGTTCAGATGTGTTTTTCTTTGTACTACACATTCAGATGAGAGTGATGGAGTTCTAGCACTGACGGAATAAGGGAAAAGAAGGTGAATAGATGCTGCAATATTCTATTGTGTTTTGGAGAGGAATTTTATCTTATTATTCTCTCAGATAGTAGTATGGGAATAGAAAATCACAATAGTGATACAGTTCCCTATGCACCTGACAGCTGCTGGAGAATGTACTGCTTGCAACGCTGAGGGGGTCTCTACAATTAGAGTTTTTTCTTTATTTTAGAGGAGAGGAAAGCACCCAGCTTTTTGTTCTCCTCCTGGGTAAATTGCAAGCCCCTGGTTCCATATCTGTTTTACATTCCTTTCATCATGCACTCCTTTAGTCAAATTTCTCTTAAGGTAAACAATCTTTTCCATCTCCATTTATGAGAGAGCTCTGCTCTCCTACACTCTCTAGAGCTTTCCCAGTCATGTATGAAAGAACCATGGCAGGCAACTGCAGGGTGTGAAGGAAAGATGTTATTCTGGTGGGTAACTGATGCTTTGTTAGTGATGGAGGTTTTAGTGAGCTTTTAGGATATAGTTACAACCCGGCACTAGGATCCTTCTGTTAGGATTACTTATGTGGGCAAAGGATTTGAAAAACTATTTCCTAATAGGAACATTTTCAACAGAGAAAATGGATTTGTCTGTGTTTGAGATGTGTGTATACGAAGATGTATTCGCTAAAGTTATACACTAAAAATATGAGCCTCAGCTGCAAGGTCAAGAATTGGAGAACTGGGAAAATCTAAATTTACAATTCATTGTGTGATCTTAATTCTATGCATGCTGGATTTTTTCCAGCACTTATCTTCCAGCACTGAGCTCTTATCTTGTTCAAAGCCCAGCATTTGGAAAAGTAGTTTGGATCATGGAATTTGAAAAACATGTCATAATCCTCAAAGGGCAGAATAAAGGCTGCGTGGCAGCATAGAAGTCTACCATTTCCAAAGCTGAAGCGTGTGATTTGCAATCTAAACATTTTTATGTCATTTATTGTGTGTCATTTCCTATTTATTTTGATAAAGGCAAAGAGAAAAAGAGTTCTAAGTAGTTGCAGAAGCTCTTTATGCAGCTTATTGTCAGGGTCTGAGAGCCTTTGCCTTCCCTTCAGTATTGCCGGTGTCACCTCTGGCAGTAGCGGGCAGGCAGCATTAACGTGACTGGCTGCTAGCACACTCTGAAACTGAGGAAAAGGAGCAGTCTGTGCAAGCTGAGGTTTCTCACATTTTGTGGGAAGGGGTGTTTCCTTCCTCTGGGGTGCTGCTGGGGCAGGGGAAGAACCAGTGAGGACCCACTGTGCACTGGGGTGTTTTGGCTCGGTGGCTGTGCCCAGGCTCGAAGAGCAGGATACTTAGCTGGCGCCTGGCCTTGCTCTGGCTTTGCTGCCCCAGAACAGCAAACAGAAGATGGTGACTTTGGGAGTTCTGAGAACCTGAGAAGAAGGGGGCAAACTGACTGACCCAGCTTTTTTCTCACCACTACATCTGTTTTTTATTGCCATACATTGAGAAGTTATGAGAGAATTAGTAGAGAGGATGTTGATTTTATATGTAGATACTGTTGCATTTGTATTTCTCTTACAAAATGGGACACTGTCACTGTTTCATACAGCAACATTTCTTTGCTACAATTAAAAAACGAGTTTCCCAGAATTCAGGGTACTTCTATTTGCTTTTGTCCACAGACAAAATACCGCTCCTATAGCGTCACTGATAATTGTTATTAATGGAATATGCATTATTCTTCCTGGTAGACCTATGAAGCCAAAGAATGAAAGTCTAAGGAAGTAGAATTAATAACTCTGTTGCAATACATCATATAGATAAGCCAGTAATTGCAAGGTCAGATGGGCATACAGAGATAGATGCTCAACTGATTTATGCTATAATGAAAGCATGGACCTTTTACATATATTTATGAATAATGTTTCTCATAAAGATACTAGATTGATTGCCTACAACGACATCTTGTGAACCAGAAATAATCAACAATCATGGTAATGAAATATAAAGGATAACTATGTGAATCTATGTTAGAAGTAAAATTCAAGACCTTAAAGCAATGAAATAAATGAAAAATTCTGACAAAAGAATGTTCCATCTTTTTTTTCTGTTAACATGTTTACCAATATGTTTAGAACTGATGTGCTTTCCCTTTATCCTAAATCAATCAAAAGAAAGCTTCAAATCACTGACAAAAGAGGGAGTTGAAAAATACATAGTGTGAGTTTCTCTGAGAGAATCCATATACAGTTATATTTTTGTGTTATAAGAGACACAGGGATTAGATTTGTTGGTTTCCTAGCAACTCAGGGTCTCAGGATTCTAAAGCTCAAGATCAAACTTCTATCACCTGCTTAGAAGTACAGACAGATGTGCATTAATAAAAACAGTTTCTGAAATAATTTCAACATAAGACACAGAAGTACTTTATAGTACCTAAAAATAATAATACCTAGCTTTCTAGATTGATAGCAACCCTAATCACAGGGTGGCAATAACTAATGTCTTTGTCATGTTATCCAACATATTTAACAAATTCTGTTAAATATGTCCTTTGAGCCTTTTCAAGGTAAAAATAAGATCAACTTATTGAGAGAAAGGAGATTGGAACGTCAGAAACAATCAAGTTTCCATTTTTCTTTGTATGTATCTGCTTGTGTCATTTTAAACTTCAGTTTGTGGCCTTTTTTTGTGCTTTGAACTTCAGACACCGGTTCGGCTATTTTTTTGCAAGATTAGCACATGCAGCTCCTGTGTAGTAGCTTCCCCACTAGTGTGTTTCAGGATGATAAGACGTTCTACAGCCACTACTCCTGTGATTAATGATAGTCTGAACATACGGGCATTCATGTCACACATCCTCTTCCAGGCACGTGAGCTCAGCACAGTGCAGGTGCTTCCAACTGTTGCTTGCAATGGCTCCGGTTTCTGGGCATGGATCAACAAAGTTTTGTTTGGTGTTTGTAGTGCTTTGCAGAACATGTGCTATTTCACACAAGCAAGCGCAGCATCTTACTGTGAAACTTTGATTTCGAGATGGCAAATATAAACTTGGTGGGTAACATTTTCGTGATTTGAGTTCTGGCTTAATAAAGGTGGATGTTTGCGCTTGACGCTATTCTAGCAGTTTGAAATGTATATTGCAGTATCCTCATATGAGAAACAGCAAACAGTAGGTAGGCTGAAAAAGACATAGAAAGCACAAATGAAATAATGCCAAGTGACTGGAAGTTGTGACGTTTAGAAATAGAAGAGTGTACTAAATTTGATGTATACAGTTTGGGCCATAAATAAGTAGTTTTGAAATCTACTTGTGAGGTAGAACACTTGTTGCTTCAGGTACCTCCTCTTACTTGCGCTTTCCCTGGACACTTGACTGGCTTTTAGTGAGTATCAAAAAGGCCTGGACATATTGTATGAACAGCAGTTGTATCTAGTGGTAAATAACGAGTGTTAATGCGTTTTAGGATCAGTACTGAAGCATGTTAGCAATTGGATTAAGCTTTCAAAGAGCTATGGGCTGAGGCAAATGGTTTCATAGTTATTGCAGATTTATTGCTTCTTTTACTTCTAGAACCTGATGTTGGATATGGAACATAGGGCATAAAATCTGATAGGTCTGAAATACCTTTCTGTTCTTGGTGGTACAACTCTTACTCCTCTTTATAGTTGTTGCTTTTTATATTGTCTTTTGATCTAAATCTGAACATTTCTGTTAGCCTGATCAAAGCCCACCTGAAAATAAACCTAATTTTCGCTTTTGGCACAGTTGCATATGCCTTCTGAGCTGTGAGGAAGAGTTGAGATCCTGAGGCAAGCTAGTCAGGGTGCTCCTTTCCTTCCAAGTACTGTGTCATAATACCTTTCAGATTTTAAAATGTTTTCTGGTGTCCCACATTGTATGGACAAAACAAACTGACTTTCACAGATTATGCACTAGCAGCTTCAGTGTGATTTAAGCAATCGAAGCAATCTCCAAGCATGGTAAGCACTGAGGAAGAATGAACATTTATTGACCACAGCTCAGTTGTTGACATTACTGATAGTTCTATCCACTGCAATGGAGCCATGGAAACGTGGGAAACTGCAGTATTTCAGCATACTGTGCTTGAATATGTGCTCTGCTGTACAGGGAGTACAGCAGCTGCCTGTTGTCTGGGCTTTCCTTGCTCTTTCTCCTGTCATAGCAAGATACTTAGGGCTGTGCTGTCATATCTTGTCCCTTAGTGCAGCCTCCCTTCTCTCTGCAGCTCTCTTTCCATCTAGGAAGCACTAAGGGTCAGGCCCACCTCCTTCTGCAGTCAGCTCCTGTTTGGTTTGCATTGCACTCCAGTAAGCTCATCGTTTATCTCACTTGTCACCATGATATTGATCCACTTTAGATGCAGTTCCTTGCTCAGTAGTTTTCCTCCATTCCTTGCAATTCAACAAGTTATTTTTTTATTTTTATTTTTAATTTTGGGCAATTAATATAATTGAAAGCTTTTGCATAAAAAAGATGACAAAGTCCATCTCTTAAATTCCTGTAATACTCGCAGTACACACACAGTATTCATAAAGGCACTTTGCATTAGCAAACTTGGGTACTTTGTGACAACAGCATAGCTTGCCTTTATTCATTTACCTTTGCCCGTGCATAAATACAGCTGAGATTGTTCTTGACTTCTAGTCTAAGAAACCCTCATTTTGCCCAGAGAGTAAAGTTTTAACCATGTAGAAACTGCTGCTATGCTGCCCTTAAAACTTTTAATAAACTGGGTGCCAGGAACTTGGCCTAAGGATGCAGCACTTCCTATACAATAATGTGAACTATTAAGCAAATGGCACAGAGTAATGTTCTTTCACTGAGCAAAAATGCTCTCATTTAGGTAAAATTTCAGCCTGCTGTTGCCTGTTACAAGCCAGAATGGCAAAGAGAAATAAAATGTAAGAGCAATATGAGTTTGACTCAAATCATGATAAGAGTCAGATGGTGCCATTACCCAGATATCCCCATAGGCAAGCATTAGTAAAATTTGCCATAATGGTATACTGAAATATAATTCTCTGGTGGGAAAGACACTGCAATTCTAAAATCAACATTTAACTCTTTCAGAAACCTCAAAAGAGTCAAAGCTGGATTCTTAAGCACAGAGGAACCCCACTGAAACCAGTGCATGTGTGTTCCACTGGGCTGGAGCTGTGAGCTGAACTGGCCATGTTTCTGCAGTGAATTGGTTCCTTTGGAAGTGAGAGCATTGTGCCTAGACATGACACAAGCAATGTCATCAAACAGGTGACCAAGAGAAACATGGATTGACAGAACAAAGCCCTACCAAAAGGAAAGAGCAAACTGCTTATGCGGTTGAGCTCCTACTCATGCAAACAGTCCGATCAAAAGCAGTTGGATTTGTTTTGTGAGTGCCTTGAAAAGTGAGCAGTTTGCAGTCTGAACCATAAACAGAAGTACTGCTTTGTACTGCAGGAGCATGCAGAGTGAAATGAGTGTGACTAATTCAAGTATTTTGAAGTAGGATAGGCGTTCTGTGTGCTCTTTGCTCTAGTTTGGTGTTGGGTTTAACTGTTTAAAAGATTTTAGGCATCCATGCATTTTACATCTGCATGTTCTATTTAGAGCAAGAATGTTTGGTTGGATTAGATGAATTTTTAGAATGGATGAGATTCTATAGATTTATGCAAGGAAAAATATATCCCAGCACAGTCCTACCGATGGTTACATGTCACTTTGCAGGCAAGACAAGGACTTGAGGAAACAATGAAATATGAAGCACTGGTCACCAGGCAAATATTTGAGAGGTTTGATTTCTGTGCTGTGTAGCTGCTTCATGAGCCATCGGCTGCCTTTGAGGCTCTGTTCCTGCATTTGCCATCTGTCATCTCTAAATACAGCCTAACATCCCTGGGGTGCATACTATTTTGCTCTTCTGTTTGCATAGTGTCTTGCACAATGAGAGCTCATTCCTAGATACATTGCCAGTATAAAAGTTTTGGTAAAGGGGCTTAAGTTCTTGAGAAACTTCAGAGCTTATTAGAGACTGGAGCATTTTATACTTCACATTATTTCTCTAACCTCTCCAGCCTTGTATGGTTTACAGGCTTACTCCCTAGCTTGGGATGATTCGATTTGCCTTGCCTTTGTTTGCTTCATACTTTTGGTTGTAGCAGACCAAATGGTCTTTGCTGATTCTGTGTTGCTTGAGGAGCAACCTCACACAGTACATGAGCAAAGCAGTCTATTGAAGTGGCTTTACTTATCCATAAGTATGTCTGAGCATTTTGGAATAACTGAGGTGAGAAATGTTATGGTTGGCCAGAACACTTAGTTCTTCTCAGCCTGTCTCGGGCTCCCTGGGTCATCCTCCTGCCCAGCATGACCCTTAGTTGTTGGGGATCCTGGACCTTTGGGACAAGACAAAATATTATTGACTGCAATTCTGATATGCCAGGAAGGGCTGAATTGTCCGATATGAAGGAGAGCACTAGAAAGGATGTGAAAAAGGTACACAGGAAAGGTATGTTCTTTTTTCTCTCCAGAATCAGGAGACCATCTCCCTGCTCCTCTGCACACTTTTCACATATACGTGATTTCCATGAGCTTAATGTCTGTTTTTTGGTTTGAGTTTGGTGTGCCAGTTTCCCTGCACTTCTACCAGAGGAGAGAGGGGATTTCCATTAATTTGCACTGTCTAATGTGGTAACAGGACTTGTATGATTTGCCTGTTTCCTGCACTCCAAACAGGTGCTTTTGGAAATGCTGCTTTTCTGTTGATCTTACCAAAAGATCGCTTTAAAGAGTCATGTGAGATAATTTGAAAATGCCTAGTGGGGTTACCTGGCCATGGACAACATGAAAGTGCAGACACTCATACCTGTCTGGGTGACTAGGGAGGTATGTATTAAGTGCTGAGGTTACCTTGAAAGCAGGAAGTCAAATTCTGTCTTTAATCTCTGTGTGTTTTGGTATTCTGTTTGAGTTGTGCAACTATTACAGCTGAGTCACTTGCTCATGTGTTCTCTCAAGGATTTGTGCAAAGTAGTTAAGGAAAAACACATATTTTGGTGTGAAAGTCATAGAAAAGCACCCGAGACTCACTGCTCTGTGGGATAATAGCAGGGCTAGGGGAAAGCACCTAAGGGAAAGTTTTTTCTGTCTTTGGACACCTTAATCCTGATCTTGCTTCACCTTGAAAATACAGATGGATGTGTGAGCAACCCTCTACCTCACCCCACCTAGGTACCCTCCCGACCAGAGTAATTCATGCTAACTGTGCAAAAGAATACATTTATTAGGAGGGTTAATAGCAACAGAATGATGGCGACCTGCTTTAGAATACAACCTGCATTAATAAAGGTACACGCATTCACTGGCGTCAAGCTAAATGCTTGGTTTTTTTTATGGAATATTTATTCTAAAACACAAGTAAATTCCTATTATTTTTTTTCAGAGTATCTACTAAATTAGGTTGTTGAGTATTTGCAGAGCAATAACTCAGGATTGACTGGTGGAAATCTTATAATCCAGGAACGTGACCCAGCACAATATCATCCTAATTTCCTCTGTGAGGATTAATTCTGCTGTTTTCTCCCTCCATGACAGTAAATTGAGCATGTGGAGGGTAGTGCACGGTAAATGCATCCTGATCTCCCCTAATCTTTGCAAACACTTCCAAGCAACCTTTTTGTTGAATGTCCTTTAAAAGCTTCTAGGATATTGCCAAAAATAGCCTAAGAAATTACTGACAAAGCCAATAGGACTCAATTTCTTGTCAAGCTTTGCTGTACAGCTCACATGTTTGCTATGGAAAGTTTTGTCATCGTCACTGACTCAGCTTGTTTTTGTTTTCTCTGGATTAATCATCTGTTTGTTTAACTCAACTCAAGTTGAATGAATGCTAAAGGAAGAATTCCTGAACATGTAATGAAGCAGTTTTTCTGCTGTCTTGTATGTTGGAGTGCCTATGCACCAGCATGATCAGAGTGTAAGCCACTGTGGCGTAGTGTTTCACACCTGCACACCACACACCTTGTGCTGCAGGCAAAGGCCCCTCAGGTAGAGCTGGGAAGAACCAAGGGTGGCAGAGATGTCAGTGGCAAACTGGGTCAGGAATTCTGTTGTTATGCTACAAGTACAAGCCACAGTACTGCTTCTCCTGTCTTCCTTACTGCACCTTCCTCAAGACACTGTTTCTGATACAGGCACTTCATTGGCCTTTCCACCTGCGTAAATGGACTTTCTTTTTGCCTGACTAGACACAATTTTCATTTTTGGCCAGGCAGGCCATTTGCCAGAGTGCCCCTGATACCTTCAGCATGTCAAACACATTGGGTCACTCTGGAGTATATGTGAGGCCCTCACAGCATCTGTGCGTGCAACAAGAACACTTGTGTCAAGAAAATACTTCATCAAGTTCTTAAACACCTGTGATGCAGCCTAATAAAGTCTCCGTAGCACATAGCATTTATACTAAAGTTAATGATGCTTTGAGGCAGCGTGCTAAGTCCGAGCTCTGGCTGAAACAGCTGCCATCAATTTCCCGTTTGCTGTCGGTTTGTATGTTTGACAATCCATCCATTTGTTTCCTTGGTCTCATCCATCATTTGCTCACAGTGCTTTCCAGCAGTTGTCTTCCTACCAGCCTCTAATTTCACCTCCTTAAATTCATCACATGGGTTGGATTTATCCTGATTGAGAATTCATCACTATTACTCCTGCAATGGAGAATGAGTTTGAAAAAAAGTAAGACTCTCTCATATGCTGTAGTTTATCTGAAATCTACCATTCCTGTTGGAAAGGAGCCTAGAGAAATGGGACTTTGTTACTGGTCCTACGTTTCAGTTCTTCCCCCAGATTTTGTCAAAGCATTGTTTGATACTGTTAACACTATTACCCTGGAAGGAGTTCACTTTGCTCAGAGTTGGGGCTATGCTCTCACCTGCTTTTCATAAACGTTTTTTTAAAGTGTATTATTTTCTTTGGTTTTCTTGATGAGATTATTGCAGTGTTCAAGATACCGGCTGGTCTGAATCTTGTCTGGGCAAGCAGGATAACTTACTAGGGATTTTTCAAGAGGGGTCAAATGAGTTATGTCTCTGGGAAAAGTAAAATCAGATTCTATATGTTTAAAACACACAGGAGGATCTCTGTTCCTTATCCAGTCATTATACTATGATTGTGTTATGCAAATATCTAGAGCTTTGTTCTGAAATGATGGTTAAAAAGGCACTGGTTTACAGTGTCTGATGTAAAGCTTATCCTTTGTCCTAAGCAAATTCAAGGAACTTTCAAGGAGGTTTCCCTGACTTTGGCTTTTCTTTATTTTCCATCTCTTTGTGTTTCCTTGTCTTTTTCTGATTCACTTTGTGAGAGAAAGGAGGGCGCATCTTTCACATTTTTCTTGGTCACTTCAAATCCCATCAATACCTTCCTACCAAGCAGGGGTCTGAGCTGGTCCAGAACAATTTTCTATTCATCTTCCTTTCCTGTCCGAGCAGTTATTGACCTTCTTTCAATCCTTCTCTTTGATGATACTTAACCTTGTCCCTTGCATGTTTCTCTGTCTGATTTCTGGCTTTTTAATAGGCACTTAGTCCTACAGCTTCTCAAGTGTTGGTTTGGCACTTCATTGGTGCAGCTTTCATCTTCTTTCTGATTGCAGGCTGTAATAACTTCCCATTTTGAAAGCAGAAATATTCTCTGATTTTACTGTGCCAAGCTTCTGCGCTTTACAGTCCTTATAGTCAGTCCCAATTCTTCATTCATAGAATGATTTTCCTTTTTCTTCAGGCCTCCTCCTTTCCTGCGCTGTCTGAAATAGGACATGCTTAATAATACTGATGTTTTGTTAAATTACTGTAAGTTATCAATAAAGCTGCTTCCAAAAGAGGAAGGGTACCAAAATCTGCTTATATGATTAAGAATCCTCAATGTTTCCTGAGCATTTTCCAGAGTTTCTTATTTACACCAATTAATTTTAAGTAGTGTAGAGTCCGTGAATTGCACCCAGGTTGCATTTTCACCAGATTAATTTTCAGCTGAGAGGCAAGCCATAGGCATGATAAGTTTGTGTCTGTCGAAGTTGGTTGAATCAAATAGGGCATTTTCCTGCAGGTAAGGGAGGAAGCCAGCAGCCATCACTGGCTTAAGGCTCACAGGGTCTGCCAAGGAGAGGTGCACCTGGGTACCTGCTGCCACTGCGTCTGTGATGAGGTCCAGCTCAGTGTCACTTGCAGTGTTACATCTCTTAGGTGGCTTCCAGAGGTTTCCAGATTTTGTTCTATGATACTTAACAGCAAGCCCATTTCTAGACTCACTGCCTTATTTCCACCTTGGCACTGACTTCAAAAATTAAGTTCCTTTTTTTTTTTTGAATCTCATTTGTAGATATAGTGACAACTTTTAATTCCAGTGCTTCCCATAAAGCCCAGGAGTGCAAAAAGAGAGCTTCAGGCTAAGGCAGAAATGCTACCATTTTGTTTGCTTTAATCTATAGATCTGTCTCCTTCAACAAAGTGGGCCTCCTACAGAGCTACTTTGTTAACTACTTCCAAAACATAAAAGGCTCGTTATCATGCAAAGCGAAATTCACTGGTGTATGTAGGGTAAAGTGTATTGCTCTTTGCCTGCCACAGAGACCCACCATTCCTTGAGTAATTTGTACTCATCAGGGAACATCTTGTGTCTGCTGTGATGATGTGCTCAGGAGTTAAAAGTTTCCTTGGCAGGTCACTTTTAAATACCTTGCCTATTTATCTAGCAGGTGGATAATAGCATTGATGTTTTATAGGAAGGAGTCAGGGAAGAGTGCAGTTGGAACAACCGGTAATGAATGTTTTTGTACATTTGGTTTCTTATCTTTTTATTTCCACACACTACACTTTGATTATAAAAGAAGTCGCTAACTCTAAGACCTCATTGAAACAACTCTTGCTGGACTATTTTCTTGTTTTCTGAGTCTCCTGCTCCATTGCTAAGTGTTCTTCTCAAAAATAGCATCTATATTGCAAGTTTCCTGGAATGGGCACTGCAGCATCACCCAGGATGACCGTACCTCCATCCCTCAGGAGAGAACAGGGATTTTAATAATGCAGATCTTTTATGAAAACTTAATGAGACTGTCTATCAAGAGTAAGGGAAGATTTGTTTAGTCACGGAAACAATTTTCACAAATCAACTCACAAAGGTATTTTGCAGTCCCCTTGTAACAGTTTAGTTTCCAAGAATGTGTTACAGACTGGTAGAACTGAGGGATCCCTGTGGGGAACCTCACCTGGTGAACAGGCTTTTTCCAAGTTCCCGAAGCACGTGCCATGCTTAAAATTGTCCTGAGATTAAAGGAAGATAGAAAAACTCCGGAGTTTGCACAGCACAAGAACAGAAACAGATGCATTTTTAAAAGCTGCAGAACTGAAAGAAATCTTGTTCTCCATAGCTGACAAAAGTTCTTCTTTCCCCATTCTGCTTTTTACTAAACTCCTGCTTTTGCCAGAAGCTTGAATCCCTATGACCTGATTTATAAATATATCCCTCCCTCAGCTTGTACCTGTTTCAAAACTGTGACAGATTTTCCTAAAGCTCCCTGGTTTTTGGCACGCAGGTATCTGGCCAATCAGAGGGACCTGTTGATACGGCAGCTTTAAAGCCAATTGAAATATGATGCAGTATGCCAGATGAGAATGCAACCTCTTTGGCTCAAGCTTTCAGAAATGTGAGTGTTTTGACTGGCTTCCAAAATATTGTCAATGGGCCTTGATGTGGGAACTGGCTGAAGCAGAAAGCAAATGTCTTGTCACAGAAGATGTCTTCTCACATTTTCTAATCATCTTTTTGGAGACAAAACTATTTGTTGTGTTTCAACAGTTGAGTTTTGCCATATGAAATATTTTTGTGAGGCCTAAGCAAAATTCTTCAGGTTTCCAGTGGACAAAGGTCTGACTATGCCAACCCAAGTGCTAGACACAGGACCATGCAATGTGGCTCTGTGATCTGTCATAATCTGTGTATACAGCCCCATATGACGGGGTATTCCCAGCAGGTTACAGAATACTCTTATTCTTCAGCAGTTTTGAGGACTTTCCGGCATTTCCAGAGGACAGTGTCACTGTGACCTGATTTACATTGTCAGTGTAGGTCTTTGCCTGAGGAGTACCATTGCCAATGAATACAGATGGCAAAGCCATGATAGAAGTCTAAATATTTTTCTGAATGTACATAAATTCCTCATGGACTGTCTATGGAGGGAAGTCTTCCCGTGTAAATCTCTCAACAAGTGTAACTAATTACTGTCATGCTGTAATCTCTGGGGATAAGAGATTGACTCTCAAAAGGAGGGAGCTGCAGAACATTCAAGAGCGATTTCTGAGTTTTAAACATTTGGACTTTTTGGCTGGTAGCAGATCTTAGATTCGAAGCACCAAGTGTGTTTCAGAGGGTGGCAATCTGTGCAGGGAAATGGGCTGCAGTGTAAACACACTGTTATCACAGCCTCGGGGAGAGATGCGGAGCCTCTCTTGCAATAGATTTGTAGAACATTTCTCTAACTTAGTTTAGAAACACAATTCAGGGAGCAGGTATCCTGTGAGGATGGTTAGACACTGAGTAGCACTTGCAGGCTCAGAGAGCTGCCATCTTATTTGTTAAGCACGGCAGCATAATCCCATCAAATGCAATTGGAATAGCGTAGGCCAAACCAGTAAGGTAAAAAAGTGCCTGCTTTTAGGAATTTAGATTTAGTTCCCATCCCTGCTGTAGTTTTTCTCTAAATTGAAATTGGTCTAAGGCCTTTGAAAACAAACCAAAAGCACCAACGATGCTGGTATTTTTTTCCCCAGAAAATCAATACAAGACAGAGTTTACTTGAAATGTTTGATTTTCATGGGAGGAAGCTGCAGAATTCTTTGTGTCAGTGAATAGCACCATGCACACTGGGAATGTAGGAAATGTAGCCGCTCTCTCATCACCTTTCGTTTTACGAATGAATAAATACCACAGTTCAGTACTTTCCGTTTTGTGCCATCAACATTTAAAATTCAGCAGACTGAATTTCACAGCAGGTTTGGTGTAAGCCTTTAATCTTAATAATGATCCCTTGATCTAGCATGGTACGTCCAACTTGGAGGTTGTTAGAGGTCTCTCCTGGGAACTTTCCAGCTGTTTCTGTTTAGTTCATGTATATTTATTTACATGACTTTTTAACCCCAATTGATAACAGAAAAATATGATGCGATTTAGCTGCAACTGTTGTTGACCGTTTTCCAGAGATCTAAGTACAACAAGGGAAAAGCAACATACGGCACCATTTTCTTTACTGATCGTTTATTATGTACTGTTGTGACCTCATCAGTGCCTTTGGCTGTACTGCTATAGGTTAAAGAAAAAGCCTTGTGTATTTTTCCCCTTAAGCTTTCAGACAAAATCAAATGTGACCTGAAGGTAATTTGTGCATACAACACACGCCACTGCAAAGAGCCTGATTTTTGCCTGGGAATATTAAGTGGACTTTTTAGTATTGTGTTTCTAATTAGATTTTAAATGTCTGTTTTTATCGAGTTGGAACTCACCTTTTTGTGTCACTGTTATATTTGTGATGAGAGCTCCCTGTTTCATCATGACAACAACCCCTGAATTCAGCTAACAGTCTTTTAGCTTAATACTAATATAATGCTTCTAACACCATACCAAAATCCTGCATGGTTATGGTGGTAAACATTGTCAGAATAGTTCTGCTATTCTGATATGAATGGAACAGTACAGAATAGAAGAACACAAACAGAGTTTTAAACTTGTAAAATTGCTCTGCCAAAAAGCAACAAAGTGGCCATGTAGTTGGCAACAGAGGAAGGTTCAATGTGAGCTTGAATGGATAATTCTAAAAAAGACCAATGAAAAAATATAAATTCTAATAACTGACACCAAAACCCAGAGGAAATTAGAGGAAATTTCAGGGATGATGGTGCAAAGGGTGCAAGGCAAATACTGCTCTCGGTCATGGCAGAGCGGCTTTGCTGTCTCCCCAGTCCATCAGTGCCACACTGCTGAGCTGCTGGTGGTAATTTGTCCCATGAAGATTAATGACCTGGGGAGAATAGACGAAATTAGTTGGGTTTGATTTTTCAGACTGCCTCATTCAACTTGCTCCTGTGTAGAATTTTGCAAGCACTGGAGCAGCACTTGGAAATGCAACATCATGGGCATCTGAGGCAATTAGTGACGGCTTGTAGGAAAAATTTAAAATGCTCTGATAGGATAAACACATTAATTTCTGTGCTATTGATCACAAAAGCATTAGGTAGCCAAAAGGTCAAGGCCCTGTTATGTGATCACATCCTGAGTTGTTCCAGGAAAAACCTCTTGTAAAGCAACATTAATTTCGTGGCATGAAAAGAGCAAAATATGGAATTTAGCTGCTTGTGTTCAATGGCCTGGAGAGGCGTTGGCTTATGCAGCTTTTAGCCCTGGCTTCCGCCTTTCCCACCTGGAATTACAATGCGATTTTTAATTGCATTATTACAAACCAACTGCATTTTGTGTGAGGGGTGTGCTACCTACCTGATCCTTGACCTCTTTCTAATGCTCTGACATGTAAGCACCAATGCGTACCCATACATGTTTACTCTCATTTGATGAAAAAGAGTCTTTTTTTCTTTCCTTTTTTTTTCCTGACATACCCTGAAAATGAAAAGAGCCCCACCCTATTGTTAACATGAAATGAATCAGGGTAAAACCCCAAAGAATACCTATGAAATCTGCACAGAGAAAAATATTCATAATTCTTCCATATTCGACTCGATATATGCTGACCTTTCTTGCATTATTAAAGAAGCCTTGACTAATATTGCACAGTATCTCTGGCAGATGTTGATGCTAACATGCTCTGGAGAGTCTTCCAGTCTTCCATGGACAAAAATTGCTAGCACCACTAGGAGATGAGAGCTTCAAAAGCCTGAGTTTGAAGTATGTCACTAGATTTATGTATCCTATGTACTCAGGTGTATGCATGGGGAGTAATTTAATTGAGAAGTAAAAAAACCAATTTGTAAAAAGGCCCTCAGAGTGTACAGGAGTTTGTGGAATTAACACTAAAGAAGAAATGATACTGTGCTAATTACTTCAGGGGTGTTAGCCATGCATTCAATACCCTTACAAAAATAAATAGGCCTGCATAAAAGAAGAATATTTGATTACTTTTGTTGTGAAGGAGGATAAGGGATCACATGTGACAACATAAAATGATACGGATATACAGAACACACAAAAATGTGCGATTCACATCCAAATAAAGGATGCAATTTTGAAGTTTGGATTTAATTGTATTTAAATCTTAGAAGTGTCTTCCTGATACTTGTGACTGAAATAATTTATTTGTGATTTTTTTCTGCAAATTGAGCAACCTGATCTAGTGGAGGATGTCCCTGCCCATGGTCATGCATAGGAACTGGGTGAGCTTTGAGATTCCTTCCAACCCAAACCACTCTATAATTCTATGAATTTCTACAATAATCTCTATTTTGTAGTTGCAGATATAATCCAGAACCTACTTTTGGAGAGCAGATTTAGAGATGGGATATTAAATGCCATGAAGTCCCTCAGCTTTGAGCTCAAGATTCTTTGTCCTTAGAAGCTCTATTAGAAAGACATCATGGGGGCAGTTGTAATGCTGCAGTTGCACTATTTCTAATCTGGCAGAAGAGGTCAATGCCAAAGTAAGTCTATTGAAACATGGAAGAATAAACATGGTGAATAGGCCTACCTGAGGTATATAAAGAGTTGTTTTAAAAGCCTGACTGCAATTGTGATCTAGAGAATGCAGTGTACAAGTAGGCTCCAAAGGGTCTGGTAAAGAGTAACCTCTTTAAAGATGCTGGAAAACACACTGGAGAGGCAATCTGTTTGGATTTGAAAAAGCATCAAGAACTACAAAACACCTAAATCCTGCAATAAGGTGTATGTAGCAGAGGGATTAAAGCCATGCTGCAGAGGCCTGGGAATAAAAGGCTCTGCAGGTGAGCAGCTTAATGGGCCGTTAATTGGATAGTGGGTGAACATAAATGGGAAATGCAGACAGTACAGGTTAGGGATTTTGTTGCTAAAGGAACAGTATGAATGCTATTGCTAAGCTCAGTAATAAAGACTCGTTGAACTTTATGGTTCCCTCTCGCAAACGCAGTTGCCAGTTTCATGTGTGATATGCAGAATTTTATAGATGAAAATGTGAGTGTGGGTGGATAAGTAGTCTGTTAGTATTCCACCCCAAATCATGCGAATGAGCTCCAAACCCCTGATAACATGCTTTATCAGTTTAAATCTTGGATAATTAATAATAAATTTGGTTAACCATGGGAGAATGATGAATCTCTTCTGTAGCACGCTTACAAAACATTTTGAGCTGTTTATCTGAGATTATTACAGTGCCATGGTGTTGTGTTTGTTTGGGGAATGCAAAGCTCTACAGCATGAGGAACATTATAATCTCTTATTTATACCCTGGCAGATTCTGCTGTAAGTGTCCGTTGTTGTCTGAGGCAGTAGCCCTGGCTAACTTAGCAGGTGCACACACCATATGTCAGAGCCCTGTAGCTGATCACAGATATATGTGCAAAAATTAGCAATAAAGCAATGCGAAGGCTGTGGTAACTATAGTTGAGATTTAATCCTCTGCTGTGCTGGGTTTATTTTCTCTGCTGTGCCAAAGAATCTAAACGTGTGTTTAGCTCCAAGACTGTCATCAGTCCTAAAGTCAATGTAAGACTCAAGCCTTAAATGCCCTGGACATTAAGCACTGAGAAGGAAAAAAATACATTGACTTTTTTTCCCAATGTATTCAGGCACCTTGTTTGCCCTGGGTACTGTTATTTAGGTACAGCCCCTGTACTTTACATCACAGAGAGGCACAAAGACATTTGTCTTCATTGTGCTGAGCAAAGTGTGAAGAAAAATAATCCTTGCTCTGAAGTACTTAAGTCTAAAAAAGAAACTTGCAGATAACCTCCCTTTTAATTCTGTTGGCTGAACTGGCTGCAAGCACCACACAGGCCTTGTAACCTTATCCTCCCTTTTTCTTTGGGGAACTTCTTGAAACTTCCCATCAAGTCCTCTGCCATAGAAGCACAGCCTCCTGTGTTCTTCTTACTCCATTTCCATACCACAGGTCCCTGTTTCCTGGACTTTGACATTTCATTGCTTCTTTCGCTCCATAGTTGCCTAGGCCATGGAGTCTCCATATTTCCTTATCTTTCCCCATGACTTCATTCTGTCTCGGACAGCTGAAGTTTTACAGGGAAGACAGGCAAAGATGAGATGGGATTCTTATGTTGGTTATACCAAGCAGCCCTTTGATGTGTAGGGTGCTACTAACCTGCTTGCAATCATGTTTCCACATGCAAAGGTGCTTGCAAGGATAAAAATGTCTTGAGGTTTTCTGGTTTGTTTGTTTTGCTGAGTTTTCTGTAAAATCAGATTGACTCTTCCCTGCTATGCCTACAGCATTCCCAGAAATATGGGTTTTCATCGCTTGTCAGGTATAAACTTTCTATATCACATTTAAGCAGAGAAATGCAGTAGAAGTGAGCATGAGGTCTCAAGCTTTGCACAGCTAATGGACCAATTACATTCTTGGTGACAAGCATATGGACCATTCATTTTGTTCCTTCTCTAAGTCTCCTTCCGGAGGTCTTCTGAAACGTCTGAAGGAAAAAAGGAGAAAATCAAAATGAAGCCAATTTTTACTGTTCCTTGGCAAAGACTGTAAAACTCGCTGAGCTTCTAGGTAAGGCTACTACGATACTCACCTATGTAAAAATTTGAATCAAAGTTGATGTGAAAAGGCTTGATTTTATTCCCTTACTAATAGAAGACTTAATCTATGTAAGGCAAGCAAAGTCTGTCCTCTTAAATTCAAGGGGTTTTCTGTTGAGCCCGTAATTCATAACTGACTGAGCCAATTAAGTCTTTTTAAACAAACCAACCAAAAAAGGCCTTATGGCAAGAGTCCAGTATTAGCTATATTAATCTGAGTTTCAACCAATGAAAATGACAAGCAGAAAGAAGTAGTGGGAATGAAAGCTGCATTTCTCACTATTATAGCAAGCAGGTAGTTCCAAGGAGCATGTAACTGAGCTGGAGAGATGCATTGTGAGAGAACTTCAACAGGCGCCGCGTGCTTCTGCCAACAGGAATGATAGTGTTCTCTGTGGGCAGCTCTTAGTTATTGGACAATTTTTCAGACCAGATGACAAGGACTGCCAGAGTGCATTGTTAAAAGCCTGCACGATTGCAGATGCTAAAATGCTGTGGTCAGATCATTGTCTTCATAATTAAACATGCATGATAGCAATCAATGAGTAATGGTAATGTGTAAAAGCCAATAGAAGGACTACTATTAGGGCTTTTTCATTTGCTGTTTGTATATGCTATGGGACTTATTGTTAAGGAGAATGGTGCCTTATTATTTAAGCCTTTTTACTGGATCATCCCTGTTAGATGTTAATTGCACTTGGCATAAATGATAAAACCAGTATTGTGCTGTTAGATGGTAATTAATTTATTAGCTCAAAGATAGATTTGTACATCTGTTTTCAATTTAATGGGAATCTAGAGATTATACTTTCTCCCCAGATGGCCAATTTTCATGTTACTTCTTATCCTCTGATGACATTAAAACCTTGAAATCAAAATGTTTTTCACAAATAGTGCTCTCAGTGCTTCTACCCCTGCTCTGCTCCCACCTCTGTACTTACATTTCTGTTTTAAGCCTGTCTCAGGAATGCTTGACTCCTAATGGCTTTGGATAGGAACAGAAACTCTCCTTTGAGTCTACAAGATTTGTGATGCCATACTCACTTGAAAAGGTTTTTTGGAACGTGGTCAGTGTTGCTATTAGTCTGTGTCCAATCGAATGTCACTGAAGTCAATGGAAAATGTGCCATTAATCTTCCATGGGTGTGAGAGCAAGTCTGGATCCTTTCTCCCAGGTGCAGCACTCAGGTTTGAAACTTCTCTTTGGGCAATCAGTGAACCTCACAGACCTTCTCTCTAAAAAAACCCACGTGTGTGGGGGCAGCCAGGCTCTGCTGTTTGCATTACCACTGGGAAAGATGCTTATTGAAATGAAGCTTTGTGCAGTTTCACTTGAACTTTCAGGTGTATAAAAAAAGTAACTGAGATGCGCATACCAGTTCGTACACTTGTGTGTCACGATGCAGAGAAATGAGTGCAAAGTATTTAACATTGACTTTCTTGGTAAGTTTTTTTTAATGAAACTGAATCTGAGTAATGAACAGAAGCTGACAGTGTATGTGTGTCATGGGTTCAGCAGCAGCAGTCATTTTTCTCTTTTTCATAGTAGCTGGTGCAGCACTGTGTTTTTGCTTTGTGGCTTGGGAACAGCGCTGATAACACCAGTGTTTGTGGTTATGGCTTAGAATGTTTAGGCTGGCCAAGGACTTTCTGAGTTTCATGCTCTGCCAGGGAGGAGGGAAAGCCGGGAGATAGCAGAGACAGGGCACCTGACCCAAACTGACCAAAGAGGTATTCCATACCACAGCACGTCATGTCCGGGAGGTAGAA
>JASSUY010038218.1:0-14453 GCA_032466535.1 Forpus xanthops | reverse complement strand
CCCAAGCAGAAAATCCAAAACACAGTGCTACACCAGCTACTACTTAAAGAAAAATGACTGCTGCTGCTGAACCCATGGCAATACTTAACAGGCATCTATGATCCTTTAGCCATGAATTTGTCATTGTAAAGTCATTTTTATTTGTGCTTTCTGTAAATTCTTATTGGAATGAGTTTCACAGTGTAACTATGCTTTAGATATGTGAAAAAACTAATCACCCATAGCATTAATACAGAACCCAACTGTCCATAACAAAATGAAAATAAAACTTCTTCTCAAAAAAAAAAAATACAATCTTATGCTGCAATAATGCTGGTAATATTTTCCTCCTTTTTATGATGCAGATAATTATCCGTGCTTTATAAAGCCAAAATGGAAAAAGTGCCATTGAATACTATAATTTCTATCAGGTAGCTCTCTTTTATGGTTGATAAAGCACGCTAGCATGTTTGTATCTTTCTAGTTGCAAAACATCCTTTATAAGTGTCCATATGGAAAAGAGGATTGTAGTCAACTCACCAGTGGCTGTTGGCAGCCGATGGCCAAGCAAAGGAGTAACCAGCAAAGATCCTGGCACATCATCACTCACTGCAAATGCAGCACCAAGATAAAGATGTTAAATTGCTCCTATAAATGCAGCCCAACTTAAAAAGCACCTGACTTTTTTCCATATCTTGCTTAAATCTGGAAGCAATTTATTTGTCTGCTTTTATGTGCCATAGAATCTGATAAACATCCTTAAGAAGCTCAGCCAGATCCCACTTCCCCACCCCATGGGCTTATTAGTGAATTCTGAATCATAGACTGAATCATAGAATCATTTGGGTTGGAAGGGACTTTTCAAAGGTCATTGTCATGGGTTCAGCAGCAGCAGTCATTTTTTCTCTTTTTCGTAGTAGCTGGTGCAGCACTGTGTTTTGGATTTTCGGCTTTGGAACAGCGCTGATAACATCAGTGTTTATAGTTATGGCTTAGAATATTTAGGCTGGCAGAGGACTTCCTGATTTTCATGCTCTGCCAGGGAGGAGGGGAAGCCGGGAGGAAGCTGGGAGGAAGCAGAGACAGAGCACCTGACCCAAACTGACCAAAGAGGTATTCCATACCACAGTATGTAATGCCCAGGATGTAGAGACAGAGAGCAGAGACCTGGAAGGGTGGGGGGTGCACTGCATAGTCAAGCTTGGTATCAGGTGATGGGGGGTGCATTGCTTGGCTGGGCTAGGTATACTGGTGAGCTCTTGTACTCTTTCCTTGTATTTGCCTTGTCATTATTATTACTGGTGGTAGCAGTAGTGGGTTTTGTTATACCTTAGTTACTAAACTGTTCTTATCTCAACCTGTGGGAGTTGCATTCCTTCAATTCTCCTTCCCACCCCCCCAGGACTGGGGAAGAAAGAGGGGGAGTGAGTGAGTGAGTGAGCAGAACTGAGTGAGGGTCTTAAACCATGACAGTCATTTAGTCCAACCTCCTGCAGAAAGCAGAGACATCTTCAACTAGATCAGATTGCTCAGAAACACATCCACCTGAATCTCACCCCTTTTATACCATCACCCCTTGTCCTGTCAAATCAAGCTGCTAGAAATGTCTCTCCCATCCTTCTTGCAGGCCCCTTTTAAATACTGAAAGGCCACAATTAGGTCTCCCCTGAGCCTTCTCTTCTCCAGGCTGAATAACCCCAACTCTCTCAGTCTTTCCTCATAGGAGAGGTGCTTCAGCCCCAATCATTTTTGTGCCCTCCTCTGGACCCTCTCCAACAGGTCCATACCTTTCCTGTACTGAGGTCTCCAGAGCTGGACACAGATCTGCAGATGGGGTCTCACCAGAGCAGAATAGAGGGGCAGAATCACCTCCCTTGAGCTGCTAGTCAGTGAATTCACCATCTGTATTTCAAGATTGTATCTGCTAGGTGGAGCAGATTGAAAAGGACAAAACTCAATTCTGATTATATACCAGTAGTTTTTCAACATAAATTGATGTTAGGTGTCTTTATGCAGTGCTACAAAGAAGCCAGTGATTATCTAAAGAAGCCAGTCATTAAGCATAATACATGAAATAATTCTCACCAGTTCCTCATCTTTTAACTCCAAGCAACTGACATACCTCACATTGATGCTGAGGGCTGGGACATCCAAGCCCCAGGTGACTCAGTGCAGGACAAGCATATCCACATAATCCCATCCGTGTGACTCTCAGCACCTAGGTCTGCTCGCAGCAGTAACTCCTTGCAGCCCATGGTATTGGGTGCTGCCATGCAGGGACACCCCACAGCTACTGCTGCCTGCTGCTGGGCAGTGCCTACTGTGCCCCATCTGGGCTGGCTCTTGGAAACACTCAAGCATCTCCTCACTCACACACAGGGCAGATTTAAGTATTACCATTAAACAGGAGACGCCTTTTCCCTATGCAGCAAGTGCCTGGCTGTATATGCTCCTGCCCAAAAAGTTGTGCCCAAAGCATTCAAAAAGAACTGGAGACAGAAGTTTTAATCTTAGCACTTAGGCCTTCTGCCACTGACTTCTGCCATGGGCTTTGGCTTGTTTTGTAGACCTCAACTGGACCTGAATGATCAAGGTAAATCTGAAGAAAACATGTTTTACATTTTGTGTTCAAGATTGTACCATTTAACGTATTTCTAAGTTGTAACACTGAAAAACCTATAGCTTTGGAAGACCTATAATTTTCTTGAAATAAGCAAAATATGAATTTATAAGATAAGCCAGTGGAAGAGAACAGCCAATTTTTTGTCCAGGCACTGACTCACGCACAGTCTGTGAAGATTTCTTGATCTCACTCTACCCAGACTGCAGACAGAACTTTCCTTAGCTGAACCCTGCTCTTTTCTGGTTTTGCAACACGTGTTTTATTGTGATTTCAAATGCTTTTTGTTAAATATTGAGAATATGAGGCAGAATTTTGTCCCTGGTCGTCCATGACACATAGTGGTTAAATCTGCTAAAAGGAATGTGTACATACTTCAGGCAATCCAAATGAGGTCAGTGACAGAAATAGGGATGAGTGTGCAAAATACATACACAAAATATTAATGAAGTTATGCTAATTACATCATTGCACTAAGTAGAATAATGAGTGAGCCAAGAACTGATCAGAGAAATTAGCAGTTGCTTGCCACTGTTATTTTCTAGAGTCCTTCTGTTAAGCATTCACATGAAGTGAAAGTGACTATAACTTCAATTCAGTAACCATTCTTGGATAAAACCACAAACTCCTGCATCAATTAAAGTAAATGAGTTTATTTTCCTCGGGAAAGTCAAGTACCAAGGATCTGGGCATGTTCTGTGTTCACTAATCTATGCGTACCTCTCGTTGTCCTGGTGTTGGCAGTCTCCACAGGTAGCACAGGGTTATGCCATGCATGTAGAAGTGCTTAATTACCTGTCACAGGTCTGAAGGATGGCTCAGCACTTCATGTGGGCACTCAGCAGATTTAGTCATAGAAGTTTTGTGCTCGAACCAGCTTATAGTCAGCATTATACAGCCTGGGTACATCTTGATGTCTTGTAGTCTCTAACTGATAAATGCTCCCAAGTTTGTCCTTGGCATAGCTAAATATTACTAGTTTCAGGGGTAAGGCATAGAGGCAGAGGATGGGCTTTGATTGAGAGGAAGCTGGTGGATAAGATCGGAACAGGGATTCTCTGCAGGCATGGTGGCCCTTTTCACTGTTTCAGAAACTTTTTCACCTCTGAGGACAGCTCTTGGCTTGAATCTGCCAGACTGTCCTTCTTTCCTCACTGCTTGAGTCTATTATTAAAATTGAAATGACAAAAAGAAAATGTTAACAATAATTTTCTGGACTTTCAATGTCTTTCGATGGGATTGAAGATAATGAAAGTACCAGACATATGTGTTATTCAGCAAAGTGACTGCAACGCCATAGACACTCATGCCAGGATGCCAAGGTATGTGAACTATGGTGGAAATAAATGGATGTAGATCCATATAGTTTGTGTTTCTTCAGTACACTTGGTCACCATCCCAGACCATTATCATTCCAGATGACATAGCAGTGATAGTTGCCTTACAAGTCTGCTTATTTGTATGCAATAAAAAGTTTCATTTTAAGGTTTACAGGACTGATCGAATGACAAACACAAGCTTATTTGATTTCTCTCAAAAGTAGTGCCAGAGAGCAGGAAAGAACTGAGAATACCTCAGTAGAATACAAGAAGTCAAACTTAACTCTGCAGATCAAGCATTGTCTCTAGATGAGACAAGGTTTCCTCATGAGATCCCTGGGACCCTGTAAAAATCTAGTAATCAATGTGTGTGCTTTTCAATAACCTTTTGTAAAAGCAGCAAGTAGGACAGAAACATAACTAACTGCCTGGTGAAATAATAGCTTTATTTTTTTTTGTGCTAATTGGCGTCAAACCTCAAGACTAGTTTTATCAATAAAATATTCTTTTGCATTCAGTGCAGTGATTTATTGCATCGTTTTACAACATGAGTCTCTTAGTCTTGGTTCATGTGCAGTATGTTTATTTTTATTGAGTATTCAGGTAAACAGATCTGGAATTCTGCATTCCAATGGTATTAAAAGATCCTCTTCACCTTTTGCAAATAAGGATTTTGAGAATATTGTCTCAACACATGTTCTCAACTCATATTCTCAACTCATAATGGCCATGTCCTAGCCTGAAGAAGTCTACTGGTTGTTTCCAGATAGCTGATTGTAATGGTCACATTCTAGATTTTGAAATGTCCACAGAAATCCTATTGCCCTCACATAACTAATCAGAGTGTCCTTCACACCCCTACATATGGTAACAATATTTTTGGTGTAAACATCTCCTGGACAGCAGGTAAATGCAGATTGTACTTATGTCTTTGTTCTAAACTCAGGTAATTAAGGCATTACTAGGGCAACAGTTCACAACTCTTACCCCTCCTAGGGTGGCCTAAGCAATTCTATTGGAAATGGTCCTAAGAATAGTGGTGATTTAGTGGTAAATAACTGAGCTATTTTTAGGTTGGTGCTAAATATGGAAGTCGTAATCCTTTTGGTGCTTCAGACTAAGCAAGCAAAGTTTTAGTATCCAAATCAGAAATAAAAGATTTCCATTTAGCACCTTTACTTTTGGTATTTCAGTGTGAAAATGTAACAACCTTCATTCCTAATAGGTTTTGATGACTTTGGTTGTTTCCTTTTCTGTGTATGTGCCATGTAGATTTGAATCTATCACAGCATAAATATAGGTGTCAAATGCCCTTTTTTTCAGATTTATAAGACTAATTACCTCTTTAGACTGTAATGTAGTCAACCGTATCTTCGTCAGGTTTTTGCTTACATTAGTTCATTTTATATGATTAAGCTTTGTAATAATTTGTAATTGAATTGGCATAACAGAAACTGAATGCATAAAAAAACTTGGCAAAGCGCCCATTTTAGTATATTAATTCTGCCAAATGAGTAGATAATAAGATTACACTGGATTTGAATGATTAGAGAAGCTTGTCTTAGGACATAAAGGTTAGTTCCACATGGGTTTTCAGCTGCTTAAAAGGAGACACTATTTGAATTTTTGTCTGTTCTTTTACGATGAACACTTCCTATAATATTCTTTGATAGGGAAAAAATATCAAAAATACATAAAAATAGCTGAAAATTTCTTTCCATTAGCTTTGGATACTGAAATTGATCCACAGTCCCAAGGTTTATTAACTCAGAAGCTTATGTATTGAGGCCTGACGGATAACTGAATGGGTGACCTACATGCTGCAAGAGCGTAGTCAGACTGCTCCACTTCAAATGTTTTTATTTAATGCCTCAGACTATGGGAAGAAGAATGTGGCAAAATTAAATCGAAGGGGTCAGTGAGAGCTGCCTCTTTGCTCCTTTCACTGATTCTGCAGAAACTATTTCTGCCCATTTCAACTGCAAGACAGGCTGTACAAATGGTTGAAAATAGAAGTGACTGCCCACAGAAAGAAGGAATGAGGAAAAGCAGACAAATACAACCCTGATTAAATCAGCAGCCTTCTCAGGCCATCACATTGGTCTCTTTGATGGGTAATCAAGCTCTGTTTGCAGCTTTTAATTCCTGTTTCATATTTATAATTCAAAAAATAAAAAATTAGTCTTGGCAAATTCAAATGTATCTGCAATTCTATTAGACAGGTAGGCAAAAAAAAAAAAGAAATCACTTTTTTGAGTTTGGTTGGTTTAAACCACCCTATTATATAGCATTGCATGAAGCCTATTAAAAATGTCTTGCTGTTATTCTATGATTGCATCTTTACATGTCTGCAGTTTTTCTCTGCACTTGTTGCACCCAGATTAAATGTTTCTTTTAAGCCCAAAGCAAAGCATGATAGCAAAGAACCAGAGCTATCAGTCTAGTACATCCAGCAATACAGAAATTGTGGAAAGCCATCTTATCATGGCATCTGCTGTCCAGATCCTTCTTAAGGCGAAGATTTTGTTTGATTCATCTAACAGCCTGAGACAGTTAAACAAACCTGGAAATTCATGCTTGTTTGGGGTCTTTTGAGGGTTGGTGACTGGAAGACCTCCAACAGACATTGTCTGCTGTTCCATGAAAACTTTATGATCTGTACTGTGTGAAAGAAAACTAATGCTTCCCTTTAACAATCAAAATCCTGCTAGTATGGCAAGACTTGCTAGTGTGTGTCTTGAAAGAAGGAATAAGTTGCTGTAACTGTTTTGTAACACATTGATATACTGCAGAAAGAAGACCTGGTACTCTACCTTTCACTTTCTCCTGCCCTTCCTTGGCTCTAATTAGAGCAATGCTTGAAGTAGGATTCACCCAAGAGAAACATCTTCTGATGTGCATGACAATTCAGTAAATCTAGATGACAAGAGCAAAGAAAAGAGTCAGGAGTTCTGGCAGCTGCTGGATAATCATTCTTTGCCCCCTTTCAGATGCTGCATGATTCTTCTGCCGTTTCCCTGCCAGAAGGATGAGCCAGGTGTGCACAGGAAGATGAATCCTGAACTACGGCAGTCAAAAGCCTGAGGCATGGAGCTGTGGAAAGAAACCCACACAGCAGCTGTGTTTTCCCTCCTGGAGCTTTGGAGAGCCCTGGCTGTTTCTGCCAGTCCCATGTCCTGGCATGACCCAGCCCAGTGCTTGCAGTCATCACACAACCTGATTCCCACCAAGCAAAGCAGGGCAACATTAGCACATTAGCTCCCATTTCTCTGACCAGCTGACTGGACCAAAAGCCAAGCAGACTTGAGGGAACATGTATCTGTATCCTGGTATGAGCTGGACATGGGCATGTGAACCATGCATTCCCTTCTCCCAGCTGTGGCGAAGGGGCTGTGAACTCCCAGAAGAGAGAAAAAGCATGGCCAATGACATTGTAAAGCTCCTTTGTGAGACCTGCCAGAGCCATCAATATTGTTTAATAACCAGCCTTCTTGTCACCAGAAAACATATTCCATAAACAAAGTTAGTGGGTATGTTCCAGCTTGGTCTTAAACCCAAGTGTTACCCTCTGCAAAGACCTCCTTGAGGTTTCCTTCAGTGAGGCAAGACTAAACTTCTGGATAGGACAAACTGTGCAGCTACAACAGGGACAAGGATAAGACAAGAGCAAAAGACAGGGCAAAGGTCTGTTAACGACAGGCTTCTAGAGAAGAGAAGGTGTAAGGTCAATGTAATTCACCACCTTCCTTTAATAGGTACTGAATTTACAGAAGAAAGTCCCACAAAAAATGTGACTTAAAAAGAGAGTTTAATGGTCCAAATTAATGGTCATGGAGACATTTCATGATCATAATAGAACTTGAAGCAGGGGAATGCGTCTGCTGTTAAAGATGGAGCATAGTTGTATAAAAAGGTACTAAATATTTTTTTCGTAAGTATAGTAAGACTGGGAACTCAATCCTATTGCAGCACTGACCTACTTTTCATGAATACGCAATCTCACAGCCATTCTTGCTGTCTCAGAACTGATAGTACAACAGGTGAACATGCCTTCCTGACCACTTCAGAGTACTGAACTAAAGCATCATTTTAAGCTCCAGTGCTTTCTTCTTTGTGTTTTATTTTAATTCATTGCAGTGATAGAATGATTTTTCCTTCATTTTCAGTATCTGGGTTTGATCGGAATTGCTAGCTTTGTACTTGCTGAAAGCAAAGAGCCTTTAGCATGGAGCATTACAATAATGTTGCTATCTTTCTTGCAGCCTGGAATTGTAGCTAGATTATCATCACTGCAAATAATTTATAAAATACACATGCTTGTTCACTGTATTATGAAACCATGTCCTGTCCATGACATACTCATTCCATGGCAGATTTCATCTATAGCAATTCAATAAACTGAAGTGGAAAGTTCCAATCAATTGATTCCTTTTAGTATTAATTTACAGACACTCAAATTGCTGCCGTTTATTTGAAACCTCTTACAAAATGGACTTTGATATGCTACGAATCTTTATATAAAAGATGAAACTGAATTTGGCAATTCTCTCCATATTTCTTTTCCTTCTTCTGAATAATAAGTTTTTCTGAATGTTTATTCCTTGCTGAAACATAACACTGTCTTTTTTTTTTTTTAAGAGCAGCATGCTACGTGTTACATGCGCTAATGAATTGGCATTTATAAAGCAGAATGTATATCGTATCTAAGATGACTGCCGTGAAAATGCCTGAGTTGCTGCACTCTCTAAATAGAGCACAATTATGGCATACGGTTGGAGTGCTTTTATCTGTGCTTCCACTGCTGGAAATTTAACTGTGTATGTGACCTGAATATTTAGAGCTCAATGGAAAATTCCATAAATGTAGGATAGCTTCAGAACACCTAACAGCTGCTACAAAAATTATACCCATTATACACCATTGCCAGATGATACATATGAAGCCCTTCTCCCATCCTGAGTGTATTCTGTCACTTGTATTCATGCAGTAATTTTAAAGTCCCTTTGAAATACAATTACTTTAGGTGCTAAGTAGCTTGCATAATAATTCCGTGGTAGATCTTTCCTGTCCATATTTTCATACTCCTTCCTGTCTGTGCACAGTTAATATTCAAACCTGAAAAGTCAGGGAGAAACTATGTCATATATAGATCACCCCTACTGTGTGCTTTTGTTTATTTAGTCTGATATACATGCTAAAAGCCGCTACCTAGCTGAGCAAACATGAAAAGTGAGAGAGCAGCTCCTCACACTTCTAGGTTTCTTATTGTGGGATGGAGCAGGGGTGTAATATATCCATGTATGCTCCCTTTCACTTTAACTTACTACAGGAGTACAGCAACACCTCAGAGCATCATTGCAGTAGGAACTGCAGAAACAACAACAGTTTATAAGAGCAAAAAAGAGAGATTGCAAAACATTGTGTTTTTAAAAGCACAGTTTAGCCAAGATTAGACAACCTGCAGGCTGGCTTCCTAACTAATGATTCTTCCTGCCTCCTACTTATAGTTCAGTTCCTCCTGCTTTTATGCTGTACAGACACTTTTCTGTAGAGACAAAAAGGTGCTAAATGTGACGCACGCAACTGCCATTGACAACCTGCTGCTGTAATGCTCCACTGGCTTTGTAAATGGTCAGGGAAGGAGAGGAAGTTATTAGCTGACACTGTATGAGCGGCAGGCCCAATTCCTGTAACACAGTTATCACCATTTGTGTAAAAGTAATGGCAGTTTACCTACCTAAAACCCTGCTTTGTATGATAAAGGTATTTCCCTGTGGAGAAGACCTGGAAAGGTTACAAATTCCAACCCTTCACCTATAGCTGAGTGGAAACAATACTGTCCACATCTGTCCTGACTCTACTTGTGTAGCTTGACTTCATGATCTTCCATAGGTGCCACCATCTCTCAAGACCATCTGTTCAAGCACTCCCCATCCTTACTCTTATAAAGTAGGTTTATATGCCTAATGTCTAACTTGAATCTTCCTTGTTGCAGTACATACCACTACTTGTCCTAAAGCAGCAGAAACAGAGAAGAGATTGTTCCCTTCCTCACTGCAATACTGGCTCCACACATTGCTCCTTATAGTAATCGCTTTAATAAGAATACTTTAATATGAGTAGCCCCTTTAGCTTATTAATAAGAATCATCTACGCAATGGCAAGAAGAGGAGATTGCATGCGAGGCTCTGCCAGTAAAAGTGAGAGACAGAGAAGAGAGAATTACCCAGCCGTCTAAACCTGGGTAACAGTAATCTGCCTCTGACACATGACACAGCAGTAGGCATACGGGGACATGTAGAAGTAGAGCTAAAATTAATCCTTGTTTCCATGAGGACGTTGCAACTCAAGAGGATTCCCACAAGGAAATAGTCCTTAAGCACCCCTCAGCATCAGGAACATGATTATAGATACTCTTCTGAAGCTTAGCCTCAGAGAAGGGATTTATGCAGGCCAGATTTGTTATAAGGACTTGCAGGTGAACACTTTTAGGAAGATATTTTCAATCAAATCCTGCTAAAATAATTGGAGTTTAAGGCAAACTAATGCTTAAAATAGCTGATAAAAATTATTTTATGGGTTCACAGTTTAATAATGTGGTCACCTCAGGTTACAGTACAATCACATCAGGTAACCACCTCATTGAAGACTCCACTCTAATTTCCCTATTCCTGGCTTATTTTGGATAACACAGAGGCATCAGAGCAGGTTAATGTCATTGACTAGCTCTGTACTTGTAATACTTTGCATCTTTTCCAGGTCTCCATTAAATTCTATAACTGACCACAAATGTCAAGTCCCATTTCAAGTATCAGAGTCATGACAAAGTACTCAGAAAGCACCATGCCCAATAGCCATATCAAAATAATGCAGTCACATTCAAACACCTAGTGGAGAGCTGGTAATCCAGCCAAAGGTGAACTTGACCTTAAAAATGTTAATTGGCAGAAGATAAAAATTTTTTGGAGTGCTAAACTTGAAAAATAATTGGGGATATGGCAAAGGATTCTAAAGAAAAAGATTGTATTAAAAAAATCACTGTTTTTTAACACAGCAAAAACTCTCCAGTATTGAAGATCCAAAATACCCTTGACCCCTAATTATTGTTTGCAATTGTCCTCATGCTGTCAAGAGATTTCTCAGTTCCGTGAAGTGAATTTAATTGCATATGATGCCATTAAAACTAAAGAAACTCATGTAACCTGCTGAAGCTGCACATAATTAAAATGTAGTGGAAATGCCTTCATGCAGGAGCTTACAGTCATCCCCCCTTTCAGGAGAGAACTGTATGTTCACGTACTGACAGAGAGAAGCAACCACCTCCTGCACACAGGGAGCACTGCTGGTAGAGCAGGGACTGAGATCACAGCAAGGATCTGCTTCTTTCCATTGCTCACACCACCCCTCGTATGCCACAGGAAAGGAGCCCTAGTGCACCATGGCCATGTGTGCCCAAAGAAACCTTCAGTTGCACAAGCAAAGCTAGGGTAACTCCATGCACCACAGCACACCAGGTACATACAAAACTCTTAAGGGGACTCATGGGCAGCTGGCAATCTGTCCAACCTTCCCATGGCCTCAGGGGTGTAGATGTACAGAGCCTGGGCCTGGTCTCAGCATGGGCCTGGGAAGGAGGCATTGTGCCAGCCCCAACCTTGGGCTAATGAAAACCTCAGCAAGTTCTGAGGGATTATTTGCAGTCACTGGTATTGTAACTTAAAGGTCCAGTTCAATTCCAGTACAAAAAAATAGTACCACCTGTCACCTACTCTTTTCCTATTTACAACACTAAAGTCACCTCTCATAGGACTTATTTGAGTTTTCTAAGTTTCACTTTTACTACTTTTTCATATAATGGTAATATTGAGACTGACTGTTCTTGTTAACTTAGTTCATATGCTAAAAAGTTAAATATTTTTGGTGACAGGCATGTAGTTGTCTTTCTATCACACTAAGTTAATGGCTACACTCTCCTGGCACATTTAATACAAGCCCTACTGTTACAGTGTAAAGCATGCTGGAACACACAGGATTATCTGGGATTAATATTTTGGCTTTATCTTGCATTTTGACACAAACTTTTTCAGTGTTGTCATTGTTTCAGTGCTGATACCCTTTCTCTTGAGGGAGCACTACTGACTTCAGCCAGGCTTCACTGGAAGTCACTGAGTGCTCACAGATTCATGGAATGGTTTGGAATGGAAGGGGCCTTTAAATATCATCTAATTCTGACCTCCCTGCCATGGGCAGAGATACCTTCCACTAGATCAGGTTGCTCAAAGCCCATCCAATCTGACCTAAAACACTGCCAGGGATGAGGCATCCATAATTTCTCAGGGCAACATGTTCCAGTGTTTCATCATCCTTATATTAAAGAATTCCTTTCTGTATCTACTCTTTTTAAGTTTAAAACCATTAATAGTCTCAAAGCCAGAAACCCCAGAAACCTAACCCTCAGCAATGATATTGTTAGCTGGCATTATTCTTTATGAAAGCTGGAGCACTGTTCTGACAATTCTCCCAGTTTAAGAGCAAATCATTGAAAAGCTCAGATCCTGAGTTCATGGGACAGGGAATTAAACATTCTACAAGCTAAAAAATGAATATGGGATTAATGGTTGTGGAGAAAAGTTTAGAAAAAGGAAACCATAGTGGACTGAAATCTCACAGAACAGATAAAAATTATTCAAAAGTTCTCTTCAAGACTTTATGGTTTTAAAGCTAATCCCCAAATTTTGCGTCTCTCTGACTCATGATACTTAACACAGGGAAAATAAAAACCCTAAGACTGGGAGTATTTGTGTACTTACTTCCAATGCTTTGTAAAGGGAATGCAACTGATATCTGCTACAGTTGTATGTGGACCAGTACATGTGATCACTTCATTTAAGTGAAGGATTTGCTTTCATTTGAGAGCAGAAACATTAAATGTTGTCATGTGCTGCACTAATGGGATAAATCTGGGATTTCCACAGAACCTCCCTGATGTCTGTTATAATGATGATCTCATCACAAAGAAAATCTTGTTATCTAAAACTGTTTTATCCCACACAATTGTCTGGTGCAAGGTTAGAAGGGAGGTTGACTGGCAAGAGCAGGAAGAGTCAAGGCATCCTGGCAACACAAAGCACATTATATACTGCTGATCCAGCCCAGCAATGACCACATATCCATAACAGCTGCTTAATAACCTACATGAAAGCAGCTTGTATCTCCCAGTAGTTCTTTCTTGCAGGTCCCAGTGACATTGAGCACCATACTGGCAGCTGACTTTCCTTGGGCTGGTGCTACTGGCTCCAACCCAGAGCAGTCAAGGAGGATGAAGGGACAGTGCTCTTGCCCTGCTGCCATAACTCCCGAGGTAGCAGCCAACTATCCCATCTGTGGAACAGGGTCCCAGCACTTCAGGGGCTCCTGTAGAGATGATAACACAAAAGTGACCCCTGCACCAAGGAGTTTCCAGGCAAAATATCCACCCTGCACATAGCCAGATTTATTCCTTAAGCCACCATTCACAAGCCCTTTCCCTGCTTAAAAGCACTAACAATTATTTAATAAAATTAAAAAAAAAATCAGTTCACCTTTGTTGTTAGCTCCCTATTTCATATCTCAAAATCCTGTAGGAATAGTTAGTGACCTGTGGAGTTTACACTCTACCTCATTATTAATGTTACACTGCATGAAACATGGAACTGAGACAGCAAAAAGCACACAGGGAGCAGTTTCCTGTCCTGGGTTTCATGTATAGAGTACAAATAAACAGCAGATGTCAGCACTAATCCAGAATTTGAAATGTTCACATAGAATTTAATCAGACCCCACTTTACTGCCCTCAAAATGCTTATGCTCAGACTGTGAAGAAACTCATCAAAATCTCTGCTTGGAAAGAGAAATACATTTCTATTTAAAGAATCTTGGCTAATTTTAAGTATCACTTGTAGTCTATGAGTACTCCTAGCTAGCAAGGGAGCACATCTGTATGGGTGGTTTTGCTTATCCTTGCACTAAAAGATCACCAGATCTGTGCACTTCCCTAAAAATAAAAATTAGTTTTAAAAAGTGACTGCAAAGAGCCATTTGGAAAAGGGCAAGTGCAAAGGTTTGAGACCTGATGATGGGTAAGTCTGCCTGAAGCTGCAGGACAGAGGGGACTGAGAGGGTTCTTGGTGCAGCTGGCAAGGGAGGGCTGTGGCTTGACATTGTTTTGGGGTAGAACAGGATGGGGCAAGCGAGTGAAGCAGATGTCAGAACATACCTTCTGTGGCCCAGGGTAGAAGTGGACTCATATCTACTGGACAAGATATACAATCCACTGAAGATTTTTCCAGAAATAAAGCATAATTTGGCATTACAAGTGCATGTAAACCATGTTTTTAATTCACAAACCGCATGCTGAGCTACATGAAGATGAGGGAAGAGGAGAATTGCATCCTCCCTCTCTGGTCACCACCACTTTGAGACTGTCATGGGTTCAGCAGCAGCAGTCATTTTTCTTTAAGCAGTAGCTGGTGTAGCACTGTGTTATGGATTTTTCA
>JASSUY010038216.1:16970-65219 GCA_032466535.1 Forpus xanthops | reverse complement strand
GACTCCATCAAGGACAGTAAGTGAGCTAAGGCTGGGAGACAATTCTCTTCAATGATGTATGTTAGGCTCACAAAATTCATTCATATGTCATATAAATGCTCAGACAGTCCAAGACACAGACATGTATGGAGGGAAGCATACTTAAAACTTTCTAGGTTTAAACCAATGCCACATTCAAAGATAATTCAGTGCTTCATATAGGTGTGGCATGCACATTTTTCTGTACACATTTGACTGCATGTCTTTTACAACATACAGTGAATTGTATACAAACTTCAGAATACCATGTAGAAGCCAGCCTGGGAGGCTGTGAACCAGCTACTGCAATAATTCAATTTGTGCTGTTACCCGGACACAAATCAAACCCTCCGCATCCTGCTGAGACAGCAAGACCTGAGCTTTTGCTCAATTCCTACACAGATAAAAAAGAAAGAGGAAAAAGAGCAAAAACAAGAGAAGAAAAAGCCTTGACAATGTAGTTGATGGGGTCCTCAAAGGGAAGCTTGAAGTCGCAGATGAAACTGAGATTACAAGGTGGTGGGAAAGTAAATAACAATTCCATCAAACAGAACCATACATGGAAGAGGGTTAGGAGGAACATGCTGCTCAGCTGGTGACAACCAGCATGATTCAGTATTACAAGACAATCCAATTTACAAAGACACAACATGAGAGAAAACTCCTATCTAGCCCTCAGTAACAGCAGGAGAACTAGGCACAAGATACTAGTTGACAGCTAAAAAATGTTTGAATAAAACCAGCTATAGAATAAACAGAAGCTGTTCAGAGGATGTTAGCTTGATTCTTGTCTAACTTGGACAGATGTACAACAGGAAGATGTCCATTGAGGTTCCTGGAGTTTAAGGGATGCAAAAGACACAAATAAAATGCAAACACTTGTAATGGCAGGTTTTGTCACCAAAACCTATATGGAATATGTACTTTTCTGTCTGAGATACCTATCTAGCCAGCGCCACTTAAGTTTCTACTTAGTGGAATAAGGCCATAGCTGTATTGGCTAAAGGTAAAAGCAGCATCCTGTATAGCTTTAGTAAAGCTGCTCAGGAACTTTCGAATGACTAGTCTAGAGCAGACTGCAGTTTCTATAAGAAAAATCAGATTTTTTGAAGGAAAATGCCAATATCATTCTTAAAAAACGAGATTTCCTCTATGATAACAGAAAGCATTACTTTTCTGGAGACAACTTCCACAAATTTAATGTACACATGTGTACTCACACCCCCCCTTATTATTATGAGGCAGATATTTTTTTGTTTGCATGCTCAAGCATGGCGTGCTTAAGGTCACAAAGAGCCACAAGGTCACCTGCTCACCACTGCCACCACCTCTATCATGCATATCGGGTAGAGCCTGGAGTTGCTTCACCTCCAGAGACAGCCCTTCAGAGGATGACAGCTATGTAATCTGGTGCTCCACATGTGGCATGGGTAGCTGGGCAGCAGGGGAATGCAAGGCAAATAAATGATGCCTCTCTGGAGGCATTACAGCAACACAGGAAGAAAGTAAATTCAGTTTAAAAAGAGATATTTTCAACATTTTGAAGTAAAAAAAAAAAAAATAAACAGTTTTAGCAGAAAACAAGATGTCAAAATAATGAATCTAATTTCCCAGGATGGAAATAGCCATTCTGCCCCAGTCTAATGCTTAAATCTGAGGGGAATTCTGCCTCACAAAGTCACATGATTCAAGCATTTGTCTTTCAGAAAAGTTCTTTAATGAACAGGTACATTTGAACCTACTTAGAAAGTAATACAAACGAAATAATTGCCTTTAAGAGTCAAAGATTTGACTTTTTCTCTTTTTGTCTAGGACTTCACTTTATGTTGTAAAAGCCTTGAAAAAAGTTGTGAAGTAAACAGTACTTCAAAAAATGGTTTCAATATACTATGCAGTGAATAAATTCACTAGAGGCAAAAACAGACTGGTAGGATCTTGGAGAGCCCTGTCCCATATGTGTACATCACCAAAGACACACAGGAGCCTTGTGAACAGTTACACATTTGTTTGGGATTCAGCATAAGAAACCACTACCCTGAAACACGATCATATTGCAGGTTATCTATCTTTGCCAAGACTCATAAATTCAAGCAAAGGGAAAACATATTGGGTGTCTGGAAACAGTGGAGGTAATTTTTCCCTTTAGACCTGCTAGAGATTTTCACTATGATGAAAAACTCTAAGGTATTATTACAGAAATAAGTTGGAAACTGTTTCCCAGCCAAAACTACTTGGATCCACTTTATATACTAGGAAAAATACCCACTGAAATAATAAAAACTCTCTGGATTTACACTGTTAGCGTCCCATAAAGCCAGCTGTTGATACCCAATTATTTTAAATGCTTCACAATGATCCCAGCTCATTTCCTATCTAGGTCAAGCAATGCCCTAAAAGCAAAACCAGACAGGCAAGCTCAGAGGCACAAGAACAGAAGTAGAAAGGAACTGATAGTAGAGCCATTCACAGCAATTAGAGCTCTACAAGCAATTACAGACCCCCTAGAAAAGAAAAAGTACTGGTATTGGAATATCTACCCTAGAATGTCCCTGCCTCCAGGGGTGCTGAGCAAAAGACATATTTACACTGCAGTTTTGCCTAGCTCTGTTGACAGCATGAAGCAAAAGATTCTCCATGTGAAAGATTCAGCCAGTTCTTTGGCAGCCTGGTTTTTAACCAGAAAATACTTTTCAACTGAACCCATGAAAAAAGGCAAAATATATATAGTGATTTAACTGAAATTTTCAGTAAGAATTACTTTACCTAAAGATTAAATTTCAAACTCATGGAGAGGAACAGTGTACATCATCTCTTAGTGTACATTATCTATTACAGCTACAGAGCAAGAGGGCCAAAAGTGTATATATATATATATATATATATTTATACAAAAAAATATGATTTTCCAGCTAGTACTACCCCAAATATCAAAATCTCGGATTTTTTTTTAACAAAGGCTGGAAATTCTGATTTGCAGACAAAGCTATAGCTTTGATTTGAGCCTATCCAACATTCCACTTGTAAGTGGACAAAATGAGCAAAAGAACACCAGGAAAAGACAAACATATCTATTTGCAAAATAAATCTATCTGGATATGCTCACATACCTTTTTGCAAAGATATTTTTTCCCTTTGTACAGTTACACGCACAGAAGTCCGTGACAGAAATGTATATTCTTCTAGGGATGCAACAATATTCAAAATAGGACATTTGAGAGTATGCCATGACTGAACTATTAGGAGACAGGTTGACGACTCATTCTTGGTCTTGCAAGGTAGAGAATTATGTCAACACTATATAACAACATAGAACATAATTTCTTTCTCTCTTCTGCCCAGGGTTGTATTCAAGAAGAATCAGGCAACTGTGGAAGACAGAGGAGACCTGTTCTTCTCAGGGCATGTGCTATGTTTAATTGCTGAAGGCATGAAGCATTCTAAAAGGTTTGTCAATAAAATCCCTATTTAGTTAACCCCAATCTCCTCAGATCTCTTGTTACAGGCAGCCTTCTGCTCCTAACATCTGGCCAGGCAAAGCCTCCAATTACACTGTTGCATCTGGTAGCTTAATAGACCTCCGGTATATTCATTTCCCTTAGTAACTGCTTATCTCTGCCTAGTCCAATGATATGCAGCCTCATATAGCAGCAAGGCACACAATCATGTGCCAGGCCACACAGCATGTGTACATATTCACATTAATTCCAAAGCCTTCCATGACCTTTCCTTTTCTGTGCCCAGATTTACATACATCACAGCTACACTTTGTAATTGGTGGGTAAGGGGCAGGAAGAAAGGAGGAGAGAAGCCTAAGACTGCAGTCAGGCACAAGCTTGCACCACTCTGTCTCTTCCACTGTCTTCACTGTACTTGATGCTTTTCAGGCCACACCTGGAATATTTTGCTCAGCTTCGCTCCCCACTACAAAAAAAAAGATGTGGGCAGGCTGGAAAGGATTCAAGAAGGGCCATAGAGATGATCAAAGGGCTGGGAAGCTATGTGAGGAAAGGCTGAGAGAGCTGGATATGTTCAGCCTAGAGAAAAGAGCTCAGGGGACAGCCATCACCATGGTCTGGTATTTAAAGGGTGGCTACAAAGAAGACCAAGAACCCCTTTTTACAAGGAGTCACATGGAAAAGATAAGGGGTATGGGCACAAATTATTCCTGAGGAGATTCCAGCTGGACAGAAGCGTAAAATTTTTTACAATGAAAACAGTCAGCATTAGAATAACCTCCAAGGGTAGATTCCTCTACATTTGATACTTTTAAGACTCACCTGGATAGGGGGATGTGGCATCTAGTTTAGGTCATGCTTTGACAAGAAAGGTTGGACCAGCTCATCCTTGAGTTCCCTTCCAACCTGGTATTGTATGAATCTCCTCAGCATGCACTCCACTTCTTGCTGGCATCTTCAGTGAGGAGGGCAGGAGTGGCAGAAAGCTGCTGAGCTGGCTATGGACCAGATGGCCAGCATCTGCCAGCTACTGCCAATGCCCTGAAGAACAGAGCTTGGCATGCGCATTGCAAATCAAAACTGCTCTGAATGTTGATGTTGAGGCTCAATCCAAAATAAGTATCTACTGTCAAATAGTTCCACAGCAAGATTTCTCCTTAATGTTTCCCTAACTGGATGATACTGAAGAAAAACTACAAAAAACAGCTCTTGGTGCACAGTTGTCTCCTCTGCACTAAAATGAATCTATGACTGCATTATTCTAGATCTTGCTATCTGCAACTGTAAAGTACCACAAACTTCTTATAGTTCAGTCTCTGGAATCTGTCAACTTGAACACTTGACAGCCATTTATTTCTGTTGCATCCAAAAGTCATATTACACTGAGGTTTCCTTTCTGAATCACTTTAAAAATACATGCAATTTGCCTTTCATTTTCCTTAATTTTCTTTTTAGTTCCACCCCCCCGCAGTCAAATCAGCATCTTTAAAAGCTTTTTAGAAATTTTTGGGGATTTAATATTTTCACATTGAAAGCCAGACATGGAATTTGCTGAAATTCTGTCACAACACAGACTGGTTTTCCCGCTTTTTTTAAAAGGACACAGTAACACTGCCCTCTTTTTTTCAGTCCATGTGCCCAACAATTTGCATACACTAGTAAAACGATCTTTTCTATTCTCTGTACTTCTCAGCTTTCTTCTGCTTTTGTATCAAGCCTTCTGACAATGAACAAGGCAGATCAGCTACAGAAATTTCTCTTATTTATTTTAACCTTCAAGTCTCATATTTGTCACTTTGCGTGCCAAAGACAGGAGAAAGCAAAAGCCAGTAGTTTGTCAAAGCATGCTCTCTAGGGATCTGGGATCTGTTTCAGTTGTCACCATGTTGCTGTATCTACCTATTGATGTAACTTCTGATGTGCAGCACCAAATGGAAAATAATTCCTCTCTCAGAATGTACTTCTGCCTGTGTTGTTATCAGTGCTTTTGATCAATAAAACACTGAAGCACCTTCCTGCGTGAATATTGTTCCAACTGTTGCTCAGGAACAACATGCTTTATGCGCTATATCCCTGTTTTCAATACCATATATGAGCTTTCTACTTACTTCTTCAAGCAGTATCTTCTCTAGTTTGCTATGAAACTGTTTATCCACATCTCTAGCGCTTGAAAAGGCTCACTGGTTTCTATAGGCATAAACCAGCTTCCAGCTGCAGGTCACCATCTGTATCACTCAAAGCAAGGATTTCAGTTCTTGTGGCACTGCACATAATAGAGCCATTTCTTCACATTAGGCCTGACACTTCTTCTAATGTAATTCCCTGGGTTCACCAATTCCTTTTGAACTCACAGCCCCTGTATTTTTTTAGTTATTATGTTAGCTTTTACGAGGCTGCTCTGGAGTCCAAGAATGGTACTTACAGTAACTGACTGCTGCCAGGACATCTAGCAGTTAACATACTTCATTTTCAGATCTCTGTTCTGCAAATGAAATTCAACTAGACATCTCCACCACTGCTACATGGAAGTGCCATCATCCATCTTACTTGGTGACTGGTGACTTTATCCTCTTTTTATCTAAGCTAATGTAGATTCTATGTCTAGTACTCTAGGCATACTGCTGCGCTGCTAAATGATGCCCTTAAACCAACTCAGACCTCAGTGTTTCCCATGTTATTAGCATTAGTGATATGCTAATATCAGTAAAACCTAAACACTACTATCTCCATACCAGTGCCTTCTATTTTTCTTATCACCTCTCCCCAGTTTCTGCTGTGAACTGACCCATTCAGTTGGGTTTTCCTGTGTGTTTTCTCAAACTGGCATACCATAGCTCTTAGTCCAATTTCCACTTTATTAAAAATACAAACACAGACAAGTATGTGCTACTGGCAATACATTTATAGATAGCTCCATTTTTGCAAAGTTTTACAGTTTAAAGATACAGGGGATGCAAAACAATCTGTTGTTGTTCTGTTTAGATTCTACCCACACTGGGATTTCCTTTTTCCACAAAGTTTCAAGCAGATTTCAGGGCTGTCTATTATACAGATAGATGACAGCACTTCATTTCACATAGTCTGTGAATAAGGAATAGATGTCCTTACTCTTAGATTTGCAGAATAGTGCAAGCAATACTAACATTGACATAAGGAACAGACTTCTTATATTGCCTTCGTAATTCAGTTCACCAAGTCCTTATGTCAATTCTATATCTTAGGCTTTTCCCTACAAACATACAAACTTTAACCTATCAAGTTAGCAACCCCTACAAATACTCTATTGCTGTTTCCTGTGTTTGGTCTTCTACCTCCACACAACACACTTGTCACCTTTATTAAACCATTTTCCTTGACTTATTCTCCTACTGTATGCACTGAAAGTTATGGATGCTTTAGCTTGCCTGTAGAACACACTGTAAAAACTGTCTGAGGCTCACATTCTGCATGTCTTTTCCAGGGCTTCACCATGCTTTTGCAGTGCTTGATTATACCCTTGGCACATGCTTTTCTTCTGACATGTATCCAGCTGAATAAAATTCTGAATTATAAATACACAAAAATAAGAATTCAAATTTTGATAGGACTGGAAATATTTGCAGATTCATAAGGAATTTGGTAGTGGTTTTAGGCATAAAAAAAAGTCCGAACATTAGTCAACATCTGACAAGGCAGTATGTTTCATGCCACCTTTCCAGTCAAAATGCTGGATTATGTGATGTTACACACTGATGTTAGACGCATTGGGAACATCACAGTCAACTAGCAAAAAGAATCAGGGCTATTCCCTTCACTGAATAATTCGCATATACAAAGAGCTCCTCCCCGACTCTGCTGGCGCAGCACTCTTCACAGCTTTGCTATAATGTCACTTTCTCTATGGCACCCTTCACCTGAAGGTATCAAAGCAAGCTAGAGACACATGCTAATAACAGACCCTTCTTAGAATACTTATGAGGTAAGAAATAATTATAATATGCAATTTATTGATGCGAAAACTGAACTAGAAAATTATTAAACTGAGTTAGAAACTAATTAAAGGTCACAGATGTTGGACTTAACCTCTAAATGTGTGGCTTCTAGCACCTTGCATTACTCACAGACAGCACATGCACACCTCTCAACAAAGGTCTCTAATTCAACTTCAGTTTTGCACATGATGCCAACACAACCACAGGTAGACTAGATGAAGTTATTACTCCCACGCCCCAGTACAATTCATTATATTACTGTTACCCTTATTACAACAAAGTGGTGTCATTAAAGCTAATTCTACAGAGCCCTATAAGAGCGTGTGATCAGAATGAAAGCAGCAGGGCACAGTTCATGAGCCAGAGCAGCACTTTACCACAGCTTGCTTTCAGAAGTAATAGCTGTGTTTTAAATAAAGCAAAAAACTTTTACTTTGATAAATGCTGGCTGCTTAAAAAAGATACTCTGTTTTCAAATCTCCCCAGCCAAATGCCACCGCAGCTGTAAGGGCCAACCATGTCTGCAGTCAGGCTGGGAATTATCCACACAAACAAAGAGCACAGCTTGAAACACTGACTTTTTCCTGATCAAAAGGGCCTTGGAGACAACTGGACACTTTGGACAGGCAAACGATAGTGTTTTTATTATTTTCAAAGAGCATCCCAGTGAATAAAGTAGCCAATATGGTCCTGGTGGCAGTGATAGGTTCTAACACTCTCCTCATCCCACACAAGTTACTTAAAAGTTTGGCTTTGGGTATGTTTAGGGTTTGCTGTTTTCTATTTTTATTTTTGTTAAAGAATTTCTTTAGGGAAAACCTGAAATACAATCAATCCTTTCATTAGGTTTCTTCAATAGCATTCCTTGCGTAAGCTGCTTTGCCACATATCAAATCATAAATTGCAAATATTACCAAAGAAACCTTATCACATGAAAAACATCTTCATTATACCCATCATGAGGAAATACGAGCTTTAATTCTATTAAAGTATGATTTTTATTTTTCTATGTATTTTCATATTAATGTTTGTCTGAAAAGAAGAGAAATCCTTTTCCATCTTGTTTTTACCTAGTTTCATTCACCAGTTTCCAATTACATATGCTGAGAGATTTAACACAAAAGAATTATTCATGAAAACATTTTCAATCATGAAATATTCACAATATTTCGCTTTGTAGAGATGTTCTTTTAAAATCTAAAGAATTTCAGCCAAATGATAAGGCAGAATATTCCTATGAAATATCTGTTCTTCTTACTAGCCATATATCCCAGCGAAAACATAAACCAATCTGACATGGAGGTATGTGACCACTAAGCTATGTATTCTAAATAAATGTATTCCATCAACATTACAAATTTTGCAGTGTATGTTAAATCTAAATAGAGGTACTGTGGCATTCAATAACAGCAATGACTTTGGTCTGGATTTCTTATGCAGCAATCCAGAAGGACATAGAGTTCTACCTTGTTCTCTAACTGCTGTCTACCTTATCATCATACAACTGCACATATTATAAAATATCTTTACTAATATCATAACATGATGGGACAGATGTTTGTTATTTAGAACCAAATAAGAATTAGAGGCCTTCTTTAGTCCTTCTGTCTCAAATCAGTTTGATTTTCAGAGTTGTGGTGTTCTGATTGCAAGCAATTTGCAGAAGAAAACTTTCTAAAACAAAAATACAGTAGCATTACTTGTACAACAGATGAAACAATACAGGTACTATAAAATTACATTGAAACTGTAAAAAGTATATCCTTCTTGGATAGTATGTTTTAGGTTTTAAGTATCAGGCAGAAATTACAAAAACATTTTCTTTAACTGATTTCATATGATTATCCATAGGAATTGTTAGGAAGTTAGTATTTTGTAATTTTTTTCACCTGAATATAAAGCTATAAAGCATCAATGTCACTGCAGGCTTGCCTGCTTTGCCTGCAAATGTAAATGAGCATCTGCGTGTAAAATATCTCTCTAACCAGTTGCCAGTATCCAGAAATCTATAGAGCAGTAACAGCCTTTGGCTATACCAGACACTTGTGGAATAATACTTATGATATCATGACTAAGAGCTGATGGGGATCTAATTTCATTTAAGTGAACAGCAAGGCTCCTCTTTGATCTGGACAGCATTTGCAATGATTCCTCTGTTGCATTATCTGGCATTTCTAACAGTGGTAGGATTCTGAATTTAGTTAAAATGCATGGCTTCAAACTAGTAACTTCCAGTAAAGCATTAATTCAGATATTCATAAGGCCCATAATCACTCAAAAAGTATGTCCTGTGAAGCACATTCTATGAATATATTTGTGCATTTATATTTTTTTTTTATTTTAAAAATATTTATCCTCATTGTGAAGCTTTGTCCTGGGTTCAGCAGTAGCAGTCATTCTTTTCCTTCTCAGTAACTGGTGCAGTGCTGTGTTTTTGACTTTCAGTCTGGGAACAGCACTGATAACACCAATGTTTTTAGTTGCTGTCCAGTAATGTTTACTCTGACCGAGGACTTTCTGAGTCTCATGCTCTGACAGGGAGAAGGGGAAGCCAGGAGTAAGCAGAGACAGGACACCTGACCCAAACTAACCAAGGAGGTATTCCACACCACAGCACATCATGCCCACTATATAAACTGGTGATTGTTACCCAGAACAGCTAGATTGCTGCTCGGGTCAGGCTGGGTATTGGTCAGCGAGTGGTAAGCGGTTGTATTCTTTTCCCTTGTATTTCCCGTGTCATTATTATCATTGGTGGTAGCAGCAGTGATTTGCATTATAACTTAGTTACTGGACTGTTCTTATCTCAACCTGTGGGAGTTACATTTTCTCCATTCTCCTCCCCAACCCTCCAGCAGCAGAGGGAAGAAGAATGGGAGTAAGTGAACGGCTGCATGGTTTCTGGGTTGCCGCTTGGGCTTAAACCACGACAAGCTTATACCCCCAAGATCCTGGCTGAAAGGGTATACAGTAGTGTATGACAGAACATTGAACTTTCTTTACTCGAGCTGATGAAGTAGTTACTGTGTCTGTGGTGCAAGGAAGAGTGTTTTAACACCTATGAAATTTCTCACTGGCATGTTGTCTGAAGGATGTTTCTGAAATGGATCCTCCTCCTCTGAAGCCTGAATCTCATTGTTTGATGGGACAGGCCTGAATAAAAAACAGTGATGAAATTTATGTTCATATCTTTAAAGTCCAGATCCATATTCTAAAGAATTGAAGCTATGCCTTTTTTTCTTTCAAAACCAGCTTTTTTCTTTTCTTCCTCTTCCACCAAATATCATTGTATCCTATATATTCAGATTTTGAGATGAGAAAGGAAGAGAGGGTTTTTTGGGGGGTTGGTTTGTTGGTATTTTTTGATGTTTGCTTTGTTTTGTTTTAAACTTCACTATGCAATATTCATAAACTTAATCATGGAAAAAAAAACATTCCAGAAGATTACTACAATCTGATGCAGATGGGAAAAGCAACACAGCCACGCAGGGTGAGGAATGTTGTCAGGAACGCCTATTTGTATGTCATAGTCCAGAGTATAAAAGTAGAAACCAGTTTCTTTTAAACACACAGAAATCAGAATTCCTTATGAGATACAATAATGCTGGAAGACTCCACCAAGCAACAAGTGCTCTTGAGCAAATTTAGGCCACATTTTCCAAGCAGAGTGTCTAGCCCTGAATGCCTGAGAGGTTAAACACAAAACCCTTGGGAAGAGATAGAAGAATTAAGGACTTGCACACGCAGGTGACTTGCCTAAGACATTGCACTCGGACAGAGTTTGGTTAACAGAATGGATATGAGTGTAATGAAGATACATATATAACATGAAGACATCAATTAAGAAAAGGTATGACAGAAAAGGAATTTGGAAAAAATAAGAGGAATACAAAGTCCTTTGTTCTGCCTAGCTGAATTTCATGGAATCACAGGGCATCCAGTGTTACTTACTAACAGGTAGCTGAAGGCACTTGAATCTCAAAACATCTCTTTTAATTTGTTGGGAAATAATAGCTTGCAGCAAACAACATCGGTGCTCACATGTTTCTAATTAAATGTATGCATGACACTGTAGTTACACATATCCTACTTAATACAAAGCTTCGATACCACTGACCTGTAGTATATAAGTACTGAAAAAGGATGTTTGCACCAAGAAACGCTACAGGCAAGCATAACCTGCAAATGCTATGTGCAGCAGAAGACACTGTTTTAAAGCTGAGTGTGTCAGCCTGATGGTATGATGGGTCTATGTGTTCAAAATATTGAAATACTGCAATATTTCTTATCCTCACAGGTTTCCTCAAAAACTTTTGTAACAATATTGGCTAATCAGCCACACAGCTTCTGCTGACACATACTAGCATAAACTGATTGACTTCAAACCAGTGCCTGAAGACTGTTTTCCAGCTGCATACAATAACCCACTCTACTTACCACTTGCTGAAGAGCAGGTAGAAAGCATCACCTTCTCATACAGCCAGTTTCTATTGCTCCTCTAATTATATCCTCTTTGGCATTTTAATACGTAGGTACAATTATTACACAAAGTACTTTGGATAGCATCACACCCCCAATATTCCCTATGACACTGGCAAATTCCTCTCTCTGCTACCCACCCACAGGGGAAAAATTAAGCATAGTGTACAATTTCAGCTATAAATTAAGTCCAAAGTAGCAGTAGGTGGGACTGGAAGGCAGAAATACTTAGCATTTTGTTCCCATACACACAGCCGACCATGTTGTCACTTCAGGGAAAAGAAAATTTCAATCTTAAGGCATTAAGTAAAGGCTGAATCTAGTCCATTGCATCAGTGATGATACTTAGGGAAAAACAGTACTGATTTTAAATACTACGTAATATGTTTGTGCAAAAGTCACAATTGCTAGCATTTCCCTTACCCAGTTTCTGTAAGTATTCTTTTTTCCTCCAGATAAATACTGATAGTTCATGGCAAATTGTTTGGAACACAGCACTCCATTTTAGCTGCAGGATTTAGGCTGGAGTCTGTTTCAGAGGTGAGCATGCCTAGAACTAATAGCAAAGGTTGGCCCTGCAAATAAACACACAACTGAGCATTCAAAACCTACTGGATTTTATTTGACTCACTGTATTAGATAAAACTGTGATTTCATACTAAACCTACCTTGTCTGCACAAAGCTAGAAGATAACTGAAAGTTTTAATAGTGCATGGCCTGGTGAGCGTGTGGAAGTTGAGAAGGCAGTTTTTGTTGCAGGCTCAACAACCTGAAGACAGCTACATCTCACTGTTAGAGCACAGAGCTGCATGGTCTGAACAAGAAGGAGCTTAGACAACATCTCATTAGGATCAGCTCAGAGTCTGGGGGAGGACTTGCTACTATTCACTACTATTATTTCTCTTTAAATATTTTTATTTTTCAAAATAAAGATATGTCATTCATTATTATGAGTGCCATTCTAAAGCATAAGGACAGACCCCTTTTGAAACATGTTCTGCATATTTCTTCACTGGCCAGCTAACACTATCCCAGAAGCACAGACATGCTAGGTAAGACCTAAGGAAGAAGAGCAGAGTCCTCAAGGATTTGCAGAGCAGTAGAAACCTGGGAGAGAGGGCCTGCTCTGCTGCTTCATGCTAAAGAGCACAGCAGATGAAAGGCATCAGTAGACAGATAAACCTGCTCATTCCATACTCATTGCTTTATACATGTCAGTGGGCTTTTTACTCTGGTGGGGAGGGACGGGACAGGACACCAAAACACAAAGCCAAAACCACCCTACAAGTATAGCATAAGATAAAGGAAATTACATACTTGTAATATGTATGAAATTCAAGGCAGACTAGCGATCTTACACTTGCCTGAGACAAATGGTCAGCACTAATTAAAGCAACACATTACGGCATGGGAATACAGAAGTCAGATCAAAGAGATGGGACAGAAGAGTTTCTGTTTTCTAGGTTGTCTTTGTAGCCTTTTTGTGAAACAAATCTCAACAGCAAACCACAGTGCAGATAAGGCTGGAGTGTCTGGCTGGAGCAGGCTATGGGCAGCTCACGTAACTGGGACTACCATAGATGTGGATGAGACCTTGCTTTCAAATGTGATAGGCAAACAGGGCTCTGGGGTCCCACTACCTGTCTGTATGTAATGTTAAAGGAGAGGAGAAATATCTGCTCAAGAAGACATCAGAAATGAGGACTTCAAATGACTGTTGGCACATCCTGGGACGCTTGCTTATTATAGTCTAGTGTTGTTACCTTGCTGCAGTTCTTTTCTCCCTCTAATCAAGCATTGCTTCACGAATCCTTTGACTTGTTATTTATGAGTGGCATTGGGCAAAGTTTAATATTTTGTGGCTTTCATCTGAGGTGCCAAACTGGGGTTTATTAGTGACCCCTGGAACCTGAACCCAGCCTTTACAGCTACCAATGCCCAATCCATTTGTTTCCAACACTTCCCAGCATCAGTGCTAGCCATATGAACACTCAAAAAGGCAACTCTAATATCAACAACCAGGAACAAACTTGTCCCTCAGAAAACAACCTCTGTGAATGCCAAAGATAGCATGGTTTTCCCTGACCCTCCAAGCTTTCATTGTCTCGGTATTTGTTAAACTAGCATGCTGAATATTTGACATTGGCATGTTATCCTCTCATACAACTGTTCCAACATCTATGAACATTTTCCAGTCATGTATCCATAGTACAGCTGTGAAATGTCCTTGTTAATCTCAGTCATCATTTGAAAATATTAACTCAGATTAAAATCAAAATACTATCTCAATGAATCCAAATCCTATGCATATCCAAAGCAGTTATTTTACAGCACTTGGCATTTACATTTCTCTTTCAGGTGACATTAGAACAATTTATACACTCACAACAGTGAAAGTTTTTCCTAGTATTCTCAACAGCAAAACAAGCATTTCTGATTAGATGACCTCAGCTACCTACAGCTCACATATGCTAAATATAAAGCAATACAGAGTGATCCCACAGAGGCTGAGTAGGATTTTAATTGCAAGTATGGTATATTTGTCTGGATTCCTTTCTTGTGTAAATCCAGTGAATTCAGGGCCATGCTTCCATACAATGACAAGTTTCTATTTAGGATGCAGTAAAATTCCTCCTGCACTTTTGCTCTAGAGAATCCTAAAAATCACAAAAGATTGTGATACTGTGATGAATAAACATCTTTAAAATGTACAACATTATGAGTATTGCCTCTTAACAACTATATTTTAATGACAGAAGATATATTCAGTAAATTTTTATTCTTACCACAAGACTGCTGTCCAGAGAAAGTCTTTTCCCAAATTCCCTTTTCTGTAGCTGTCTCTTTCTCTCCATAGCTGAGGTTATTTATTTTCCTTTTGATCAGCTAGAAATGTCAGACTGTTTCCAGCATCACTAAAAAAAAAAAATAAAATTAAAAAAAACACAAAAATTAAATGCACATTTCAGTATCCTACTAACAGTTTCTGTCTTTCATCATTAACTTTGTAATAACCCAGCAGCTAATGACTTTGTGTCTATAGTAGGCTGTGTTCCAGGAACAAATCTTATGTGCCAGAAAAGCTAAACTCTCTAGACAGAAATATTACCAATATGTTTGGGTCACTTCTCAAAGAAAAAAAATAATTTGCTCCTACTGTCCTTATCAAGACACACCATGTTTTCATAGTGCCTTTTGAATGGGGCTGGGATCTGGATTTGCAGAGCCAAGAAACTACCTGGGGCTGGGGAGTGGGAGGTGAGGAGGGAAACAGTTCACTTCACATTAATTGCACTCCTCAGTAAGCCCTGCTTGTTGGCACATCTGTGCTGCTGCTAGGATGCACATATTTTGGACCTAATCCTGAAGAGCTCTAAAAGCTTTCAACTCCCATTATCCTTAATGAGATACGAATGCCCTTAGCATGTTTAAGTTTTTAAGGTCAAAGATTCTGCTGTGTTAATCAGACAGCACAACTCCCTGTACAGAATGTCTGGGGAACTTTACCCTATAAAGCTATCACAGATGGAGTGAGTCTTTCCAGTTCTGTAGGATTTGGTTGTTCCTGGCTGGTGGTTTCTACTAAAACCAAGTTACAGTTTACCAGTAACTACAGCTGTCTCTTTTCCAAAGTGTTTCTGATAATATATGTGTATGAAAGTTTTAGCTTGTACATTAAGGTAGGATTTATTGTGTGTGATTCAGTAATATGGGCAAAGCTGATGAATTTATTCAGGACTCAGAAAGTAGGAGCAGAACAACAGAAATCAGAATCTAGCCTATATTAAAGAAGACAGATGTGTTCATAAATACAGAACCAAGTATAAGAATCTCATACTGACTACATTTACTGTATCAGAGGGCATGATGCTATCTCTCTTAATCTGGACTAACTCACGTTAAATACAAAGAGCTTTCACTACAAGAATTTGTCCACATTTTTTTAGTCAAGAGCTGATATGAAAACCTATTTAAAAACAATTCTAGTAAGCCTGAGACATTCATACAGCACTGCTTAATGCTGAACCTATAGAAATTCACTGTGTTTGACTGAAAAATAATACTAAGCAAAAGGCATATCTGTCCATTTCTGATCCTTTTTACTTATTGTGAACAAAACCTTCAGTCACAAACAGCCAGGTAATGCATGAATACCACTGGGTTTGGCTGTAGAATAACACAGCTGGTATTCCCAAAAGAAGCACGTGCCCTGCGGATACATTTGCACGGGTATGGATAAATGTGATTTCTCAAGCACCCATCTGTCACTGTGGGGATACTAAAGAGATAAAACCACCACAACTCATTCCTCAAGTTGTCCCTAAATGCTGTGCCATGAGGGCACAAAGGAGTCTGACTATGAGCCAAGCACAGCCCACCTACATGGAAAATGGGATGCCCAGGCTAAGCCTCCAAAGCCAGCTGGAATTTGGAGGGCTCCCAAAGGCATGCAACCCAGGATCATCAGGCCCACAACGGGCATCACAACTGGGACTGCTCTTGTAGAATATTTCCCATGGGGAAGCCACAATTGGTCTGGAACCAAGCCACTGAATGAGAAATTCAGCCTTCTATTAAACAGTACTTGTTTCATACATCTGGTTTACACTTACGCAAGACCAGAATTCAAGTAATTTTCACCAAATTTCATAAATTACCCACTATATACATTCATCTAAGGAACGCATGTGGTAATAACATGTACACACAATGATAGGAAAACCAGTTATTGCACGGTGTTCATTCCTGCCTTGTGGTTTTTTTGCAAGCCCTTGCTTCCTTTTTGCAGTACAAATCCTAAAGATACACATACTATTTCATTCAGCTTATAACAAACCTCAGTGGTATGCTATCATATTTACACAAATTCACACAATTACTTGTACACATTAACACAATTACCACTGTTTGCTGATTAGCAACCGTGCCTCCAAAGAAACACCAAAACAGATTTGAACAAACACAATGGCACTGTATTACACTGGTTTTGTGATTACACCAGAAACTGGCGAGAGAAAGCCCTTACGCAATATTTATATCATTCTTCTCTGCATTCATCATGCCTGGAGAGCAGGACTTCCACCAAGGGAGTCTTCATTGATCAGCAAGCACACAACCACTTAGGAACAAACCAGTTGGAGAGCTACAGTTGGAGCCCATTATCACTGCAGAAGGTCAAGCATTACTATTAATTATTCTTACAGGTTACATGCTACACTGCCTTGGACACCTCAAGGAGTGGATTTATTGTAACCCATACCTGGCACAGCAAATGAACCTACCCATGTATTGGTGAAGCAGCCTCAGACCTGCACACTCCACTCCCTCCCTACACACACACCGTGGAAACAAATCTCTAGGCATGTTACCATTAGCAGGCTGTCACAGATCTCTCCTAAAGAGTTAACAACCTAAGGCTGAACACACTTAAAGGTTTGAATCAAAGGTAATTGTCAAAGAAGATAATACATCACTTGTACCAACATATGCTGGTGTCTCAAAGTACCCAACTCAGGAGGCCTTTAAAGAAAACTGATCATCAGAGTGAACTACATAAAACCAGAACAAGTTTTTATCTTGGAATGGTCATTTTTGTGCATCATACTATTTGTCATAGACAAAAAATGACCTCCCAGGTAAATCTCTCTTCCTCTGAGACTAACAATAATCTGAAATACAGTATTACATCCACTGGGAAGCTCAGCAGAGAATGGTTGTCCAGAGGTAACAGTTCTGAAATGTAAAAGCACTCAGAATCAGTTTTGTCCAGTCATCAGAAATACTATTTGTGTTGCCAAGAAAACAGCCTGTAGGAATTTATCTGCCTTCCCTGACCAATTTGCTTGTTGGTATCTTTATAGCAGAGACCCCAGTGATCAACATTCAGACCTTGACTGTCCCATTTAGCTCAGCTGAACTGTGAACTATTGAAAAGCCACTTCTGATTTATGGTGTCTTCACTTACACTGCAATCATACATGTACATTACCAAACCTTTGGGGGCACATCTTACTGTTCTTTGTGCTGCAGGAAATTTTTCACTGTAGGACTGTTCTCTAAGGGACTATAGAGTTCACCTATGCTGAGCATGTTGGGGAAGGCACTGAAGTTAGAAGCACTTGGCTGTTATCCTCATATCCTCCTTGTATCCTCAAGGAGTGTATGGGGATCAGTCTAAGAGAATGCAGGTCCCAGATGTTTGCCTACTGTCTTAGTTTTTCATTGAGCTCAGGGAAAAAGGTTTTATATGGACATAGAAAAAACTCTCAGGGGAAGACCTAAGTGGAATCTTGCTTCAATATGGTATACGCTCACTGTTTGGAAAGCCAGCAACCCAGAGGCAGAGACGGAGCTTGATTATACATCTTAAAGTGCAGTATTTTTAGCACTCAATAGAAAAAAATCTTCATTACTTGAGGAAATGGCTCCAAAACTATGCCCTGAAGAAACAGTGTGATTAACAGAGAAAAGTACTCTCCAAAATCTATGCAAGAAGTTTCTTGGATCATAATACCTTCATTTCTAGTAGTAACAAAGGGTGATTGATGTATATTGTTTTAGGTGATGAAAACTCGTAACATTATATTCTGTAGATAAGCATCCAACATATTTTCAGACACTTTGAAACTGCAGTTACACTGCAACAGAGCTATGCCAGCATATGCCAGCTGGGAACTAGCACACAGTATATCTCTTTGGTAACTGGAAATACACTGTATTTATTTTTCTCTTACAAATTGGTATAAATTTAGAAGTTACAACACATAAAAAATGACAGCTCTGTAAATTAGTGTCCTTTCATTTAAATTCAGGATAGATGTAACATAGCCTCCCCATCCTCTGCTTTGCACACCTTAACACTGCCAGAAGGCAAAACACCCATAGGGCAGCAAACCATTCCCTCTCAGCAGTCTGCTTGTCTTTCTGAGGTGCCAATAAGAGGTCAAGTTTTGTGATGCGGACATCAAAATGCTGGGTAACAGAATGAAGCCAAAATTATACAGCGATCACCCTCAAGCACTTTTTTCTCCTCTGCTAGTTCTGCTTGTTTAACAGCTATACTTCAAGACTGAAAGGGAGTAACAAGAACTGGTATTGTCCTCAGCAATGAAAGGAGAGGGAAAATAACATCACTAGCATAGGTCAGGAAGAAGCTATGAGAAAGTAAAGATTGTCATCAGTGAAAATGTTAGCTAGAATGAACAGGTGACCTAAAGGTGAGAGATTTTATATCTCATTAGCAATCTCTGGATTGATTCAGCTTCCCAAGAACCAAATTAAATGTAATGTCTTTGTCCGGCTCTGTTTCTTCTGCGTGACGCCAATGTGAATTTTCTTGTGGTCTTTGTACAAAAACAGAAGAAAAAGCGTAAATAAGTAGGGTATGATTTGTATGGGCCTTTTTAGAACTGGGAAAAAAAAATAAAACCCAAATTAAGGAGTTGGTGTGTATTCAGGAGATCAAAGGTTGTTTGGCATAGGTCAGTTGAAAATGGCAGCTAGCTTCATACTAAGTGTTTCACTATTTCCTTTGTGTTGTGTTTTGTTTGGATTTTCTGGGTTTTTTTTTTTTTTTTGTGCTTTTGTTTGGTTTGTGTTAATGGTAGAGTGTTCAAATCATCAGAGCAGTAACAGCAGAAGACCCCACCTTCACAAAAGATGAGAAAATTCTGCCTAGTGCTTACAAGTGAGCCATGAAAACAGTTTCATTATCACACCCCTAACTCTCCCCATCATGGTATTTAGTCTGGTCAGGACTTGGAGAGATAAAGTGGAAAAATAATTCCTTCCACTTGAGAAACAGAAAACTACAGTGACATTGGCATTTCTGCAACCTGAAACTTAGCTAAATGTTTCTTGTTTCGCCCACAATGTATTTCATAGCAGTTCCATAAACAGGGCCCACCTGCCTAATGCCCAGTACTCTCAGGTATTTGCTTAGGCTCTCCAGCAGTTTGTTAGCACTATTGTGTATGTTGTACATCCACACCCACTGGATTAGGTTACTATTTAGATAAGCAAGCTGCACTTTTGCTGAGAGGGAAGGAGAACATTCCATGTGCCAGCAGTAATGAATTAATTAAATTGGAAAAATTCCAGTGCAGGAGACTAAAATGCTTAGATAAGTAGACTACTATGGGAATTACAAGGCAGCAAATGCAGCACTGCTGTCCTGTTCTGCCTACATATCTAGATATCCTGAATGGCTTTGGAAAACACTAAAAAATACGCCGAGTCAAAAATTAACTAGATAGAAGACTCTTTCCTAAATCTCTTCATTTTCCTGTGGGATAATTAATTTTGATGCCCCCTGAATTTTTTACTATCTCTAAAGCTGTTCCAAAGGACACTGGAGCTGTAGGGGCAGTGTACAGAGCCAGCTATGCCCTGCAAATTATTTTGTGATCCAAACCACTACTTAACCCAATGCTCCTCTAGTTCTGGCTGAAAACTGTCCAGCAGTCATCCACAAGGCCATGATAAAACACTCCCAAGGAAGAGTGGGAAAGGCCAGAGCTAGACAAGGAACCTTCGCATCCTTATTGTGATTTAAATTGAGCGCAATGACAATGGCACATGACAGAAGCTGAACATTGACGAATTTGAGAGCCAAATACTATGGATCTATCCTGTCCTTATCCCATCTCTTGAAAAGGAATTAACAGAGCACGAAGGATAGTCTGATACAATTTTTGACTGGTGATCCCTTGCCAGCAAAGAACAGACTCTCAGTAAAGTGTTCTGGAAAAAAAGCATTTAAAATAAAGCATCTCAGCTACTAATTTCCACCCTGTTTCAACCACAGTTTTCAAAATACATTCATGCTTTCTTCATGCAAGATAATCTTCCATTTATTCATCAAACTAAACAACCAGCAAAGCTTTCTAAAGCATTGCTTCTAGGATTTAAGCAAATTAAGATTAAGGGCTTAAATCTAGCAAACCTATCAGTGTGCTCAAAATAATACCAGGAATTTCAATAAATCAAAAAATAAAGAATATAGCATTAAAGATGCTATTACTATGACAGCTGTCAAGATGAATTGCATGAGAAGCATTTAAAAGATTTATATCTCAGTACCTCACCAGGTTAATTAAATGGATGCATGCATTCATTTAAGAGGATAAGGTGGGTTGCAGTGACATAAAATGAGAGGGCACAAGATTACATTCTTTCAGCACTAACAAGAAAGGGTTGAGCAGATATCATTTCCGTATTCTGTAATAAGCATGATTCATCCATTGCCATTTTCAGCTCTCATTTTCTTTCTGGGCAAGAAAAGACTATGAACATTTATAGACTAACATAACCAAAGCTTTAACCTTTTCAGCATTTTCTGTTTGGATTAGCTGTCCATTTTTATCATGGGGTTCCAGGGCCATACCACAGGGAGAAGAATCACTAGTAAATTACACCAAAGAATACTGGAAAGGTCAAAGAATTACTCTCCCCTGTTTACTTTTATGGGACATATGAAGCATTCATATCATGCAATAAAATTACTGAGGAAAAAAATGATGAAAGATAAGCAGACAGAAAGCATGAATCTGTTGTCAGGACAGCATGGGAGAAAAGGATATATTACAGTGTTATCATCAATAAAAAACAGATTATGACAATAGTGTTTGTGTATCCTTAGTTTCTGCCCTGAAATCAAATCCTTCTGAATGTTTTAAGACCTATATCCAAGAAAGAGATAGCCAAGCAAGACTAAGGTGATTCAGGCTGAAGGAAACATTAGATACAAAGTTCCTGTTTCTTGGGTAAGCTTCTAATCACTTGTTAATAGATATTATTACTACATACTATTATAAATTACGTGATATAGATTATTGTATGGTAAAGATAGGTTCCCTTAGCCACTAAGCCTCTTTCAGCAATGTTTGCTACCTAGGCTGTTAATCAGCAAAAGTTATGCTTTGAGCACAGCAAAAGCATCAGCTATGTCTGAGGGACACGTTTCTGTTCCTCGGGAACTATAGTGAAGCTTAGGACAGCAACAAGCAGTTCCAAGCATCTGGAGAAGCTGAACTCCAGGACCCAAGGAAATTTCACTGTTACTATTCACAGACCTAAAGACCTAAAATGTGGAGATTATGAGGTTCAAAAACAAAGTCCCATTTATATTCCAATAAAGACACCTCTGGCATCAACTACATGCATCTTCGGTAACCTAGTACATCCTTATTAGAGCTAGATGTTTCTTGTGGAAAAACGGCTAGCTGGCAGCAAAAACCCAAACTGGAATTTCATTAGGTTTCAAACACTGAATTACAAATCTTCATCAGAGGCAGCAGCATATGGTTTAAGAGGCCAATAAAGACAGCATACCAAATTCATATGCATTCATTTAGTACATTGCGATGTTCAGAAAAATGCATGCAATGAAACCCAACATCTGAATAAGTCTGACGGAAAACTAATTGAAGGGAAGAATTTAATATACACAACCAAGTTTCCTACATTTTGCTCAGTTTGATTTGTGAGTTTTTTTAATTTTCCTTTCATTGGTATAAATAAAAGCACTGTTCAAGCAAGTCAAAGAATTTCAAGCTTATGTGTAAGACCTATATCAGGATCTCTGCTGTAAACAAAGGTGGAATGCCAACTCAGTTTTTGAAAGTAGAACTAGGAGCTTGTGAAAAGTGCTGAGGATCCCTTCCTCTCTGAGACCAATGTATTTCAGTCAGCATCTCTGCTGCTTGCCCATCTGTCCTAATCACAGTCCAGAGGGACCACTAAAAATCATTGGGTTTGTGCATGCTCCACCCCCTCCACCTGCACTTCTGAAAGGGATGATGGCTGTATACTCACAGAATGGTTCCGTGATCTGAACACAAGCCCATCAGACGCAGAGAATGAATATACTTATGAAGTTTTTATTACAATCACCTCTCTTGTTCCTCAGTCACTCATTCTGCAGTATATGCACAATTAAGTATTTTGCTAGAAACATTTTCTAACAGAACACCTTGGTGAATGAAAGCAGTTTTGTGAGATTAAGTGTCCCAAGTGAATGCTACTCTGGTCCTCCCTGGATTCATAGATTAAAGGAATGAAAGATCATTCATCCACTGATCTATTCCAGCTCATGGATATAACGAATTATTAAAATCATCTTAAGTTAGAGACAGCATTCAGTCATCTTGGTTTACTCCACAGAGCACTGGTAACACTTCAAAATGTTCACATGGTTCAAAGGAAAACTCTCAAGACAAAGTATTGTAAAAATATTTCCTCTGTCACTAGTAACATCTTCAGCACCCAGAGCTGCATGAAAGTAATCTGCATTAGAGAGAATATTTCAATGTCTGGGTTGCGGAGTTTATTTCTAATGAATCTGGGGCTTTGTGGATCGTGTCTCAAGTTTCACCTTGCTGTACAGACACTCCTAGTGGGTCAGGGCCTATCCTCACATTACAGGCAATAACTTTATAATGAAGGTATTAGTTTAAGAACAGCCCAGACAAGAAACTGAATCAAGCTCATAACCCCTTTCTGTCCCATGGAAAAAAAAAAAAAAAAAAGAAGAGAAGATAATATACAGTGAAATAAATGCCATCGCTTCATGACCTGGGAAGAGGGTAACTGGGAAAGAGTTCAACTTCATCTGTCTGCATAATCTGGAAATAGCTCCTACACCCTGCCATGACTAAACTCTGCCCTGGGAAACGAGAGGAAAGACAGTGCTAATCTCTTCCAGTGCCAGCTAAACCAGAACTGAGCCCCCAGTTTGAAAGAACAGACTGTAGCATGGAAACAAAGCAAGAACGTGCAGTCTCATTAAACTGGGCAGCTCCATGCTACCTGCACAGGACTCCGTGCATATTTTAGCAGAAAAATTCTTCACATATGACTTATTTTGATATGTAAGTACCTTCACTGAGTCCTTGTACAGTCAGGACAGCTATAACTGCAGCTACAGGTCTTTGGACTCTGCTGTCCACTGCTACAGAGAAGATACGTAAAAGAGATGTCGTACCAGAGCTGAATTTGGAGGTACCACAATTAACTACTGCTCCTGTGGGTGGGCACTGAAATCCTTCAGCTAGTCTCTGGCTGTCCAGTCTTTGCAGAAGTCAGAAGTCTACTCTCATTTCAACCAACCTAACATCAGCCAACAGAATTCAGCTTCAGTGTTTCCAAACACACTTCAGTAACATCTCTCCTTCATGCTCACAGCAGAAAGGTGACAGGGTACAATTCAGCTCTACCTCCTTCAGGTTCATTGAGATGTATCCCCTGGATACCAATAGGTATACATAAATTAAAATTCCAGGGGATTTCCCCAGCCAATTCAAATTCATTTTATTCTGACACAATAGAGCATGTAGGACTGTAGGATATCAAAACCGTAAAATTAGGAGGAACAGATACACAGATTAAACTCCATCTTCATCTTATGGCCAAGAAAACTATTATGAAAACATTAAAAATGAAAGATGTTCTGTCTTCATCCATATTTCCTTAGATGGTGACAGAACATTGAACAGTGTCAGCATACCAAACAGCCATTCACCTCTTTTTCCTCTGCAATTCTAGAGTGAGCTCATCTCAAATACTGAATTCAGTTGTGGGCAAAAAGGACAGAGATAAAATTGATGAAATTCAGACAACAGCAGCAATGATGATTAAAGTATTGACTTGGAGGGAAACGATTAACAAGGTCCTTCATAGTAGTTTCAAATAATGACAAAGAGGAGACTAAAATGAGAAGGAATGACCACCCATGCAAGTTTGAGGGATGTATACAAACACTAGGGACAGTGAGGAATTGATTAGGTTATCAACAACAGGCTGAAAAGAAATAAAGAAGGGGAAATGATGCTGAGTATTTGAAAAAATTACCTGAAGTGAAATCCAATGCAGATTGATTCCCAGATTTATATGACACTTGTCATATAAAAAAATTAAGCAGGATGATGTACAGTAAAATATACTGAAAGTGAGTGATGACTTATCGGAAGACGCTGATGGGGAGGAAAAGACCCTTCTCTCTCTTTCAGTGTCCCTCTTTATAAATTATGGTGGTTGATCCACATTAGACACAATAAGAGTGGAAGGTTTTTGCTTTGGCTGGGGAAAGAGCCACTCCATCCTTCCTCCCATGCAGTCAGCTACCAGCAGTGCTTACTCCCCTTTCACAGAGTGAAGACTTGCTACTACACACTGATTTCTGATTTTTCCATCTGCCAGAAACATAATAAAAATGTAAATTAAAAAAAAAATTATGACTTTCCTACTTAAAAGGTCCATAATTCTCCTATGTTTTATGTCATTCTGCCAGTCTCTAACTTATCTGCTCTCAGTTCCACCAAGTGAAATGGGAAAGAACATATAGTCTGCTATCACAGATAATAATTTGACACCTTGGATGGATACACTACTGTCCAGAAAATATTAGAGAGGGGCACACTATTAAAATTCTCTAGTCTCTCCCCCTCACATCTGTGCATTTAAAATGCAAACGGAAGTCATTAAACTACTGGAAGTGGCACAAAAGAAAAAAAATAAATATGGACCTTTCAGAAGTTCATCATCCACTAAAAATAGAAAGATGCTTTTGCTTTCAGTAGCCAGCAAAGCAAGTTAGGTCAGCACAAGATTCTTCATCTGTTTTTTCTTAAGGAGTTCATGTCAACACCTCAGATAGGATTTTTTTCCCCTAGATTATTTCTTAGCAGTAACGCTGTGCAGATTTAGGTAAACCTTTTAAGATTATAGTTTATGCACCTCCAGTCTTGGAATAACCAAAATTATCCAATACTACTGTTCAGCTTGAATTTCAGCTTAAAATAAGTATTTTTAGCGAGGAAAGGGAAAGTGTGCTACATTTGTGCGTCCTAAAGTATCCTCTCAGAATTTAAAAGTACATTTTACGACAAAATATAGCATTTTAAAGTATTTTGTTTTGCATAAGATTTATGGGGTGTGTGTGGGAGGGGGGACAGTTTCGGACATAAGCAAGCAAGAATGTATTTGGTTCATTTCAGATGAGCCTTAACTGTTTGCCCACACTTTGAGTTGAATCCCTGCTCTCGAGTGGGTGGTTTTGGTTGATTCACAAACTTCTGCTTTCTCAGTTTCTTCACTATACTGTGAAGGTAATAATATATAGCATATATAAGTGCCATTTACAGAATAATTCCTCTTTGTCAAAGACTTGAATAGTGAAGCTTCCTATTAGCATCGCTGCTCTAACATTTATCTATCGGATGTGTACATCACTTTGTACCTAAAGTGGAGCATAATTCTTTCTCCAAATTCTGCACAGTACAGCAGAAGATACTCTGTTCTCATTCACCTCTTGGCTATTCTGTTAAGATTAATCTGATTGTGGAAATGCAAATAGAAGAGAATTATACCCAACAAAGGGCCAGAGATGATTCTGCCACCAACCAACCAAAAGCAGGTATGCAGGCAATGAGCCAGATGTCTTCTACTCCCCCCACAGATCCAAAGCTCATTTCCTCACAGGCCAAAGCAGGAAGCATTAAAGCAGCTAGGTGTTTTTTGTTTTGTTTTGTTTTATTTTTTTTTGTTTGTGTTTGGTTTTGTTTTTGTTTTTTTTTTTTTTTTTAGAACAGGACCCTTTTTTCTGTAATAATGGGGTTCTTCAGCAGGATTATGGCTGCAGCCAACTCAAAGGTTCTGTTCACCTTTATTTTCCCTGCTGTCTCACTGTGATATTACCAAGAGCTATCAGAGACAAGAAAACCTCTGAGAAGGACTCTGAGAAGAGAGAGAGGAACAAAAGGGGAAGGCAAGCCAGGGTCTTCATGGGACTTCTTGCCCAAGAGTGTGACCTAAAGCCACAAGAATGTGTCTTATCCTTCCTGTTGTCCTGGGTGAAGATCCTTTGAGTTAAATCTTAACCTTCTGTTTGCCTCACACCTGGGTAAGCCAACATATCTCAGCTGAGTAAGACAGTAGCTAAGGCGATGTAGCCTCCTACTACTACTGGTTAAGTTAGACACCTTGGCAAGGGATGTCTCAGATATGCTCCCCAGACTTGAACTGTGCATCCAAGCTCAGGATCCCTCTGTAACACACAGGATCCCAACCTGGAGTTCAGCTATAGAGGAATAAGTAAACAAGTAAAGGATAACTTGCTTCCACAACAGGCAACAGCCAGTGGGTGAAAGTGAGACTTTAGTGCTTTACTAGGGAGACAGGATCCATTAATGCCTACCACGGGTAAGGAAAATATCAGAGTTTGTGGTATATTTCTGCCTCTACACTGCCATGCTGCCCATGGCTGTGTACCTCAGGGACCATTCGTTTCTCGGGGCTGTGGCAAAAATTATCATCTCATTGATAAATTTTTATGAATGTCTGTTTAAAGCATCTTCTTGTGACAGAGGAATTTTGTAGTGAAGGAGAAGAAAAGCAATTCACTTAAAGATCTGTAAATAGAAACAACAGAAACAGTTTCCTATGAACATCGTGATGTATTCCCAATTAATAATACTATGACAGAATTGCAGCTTAATGGAAGGAAGTTACTGGTTTTAGGAAAGGCACATAATTAAATATAAGTGTATAGATTCTCAAGCAGACAACAGTAAACCCAAACTTTATAGACTATGCTACCATCGTCTCTTCTGTTCATTTGGTACTGTCTTTCATTTAAATGCACAATCTCAAAATAAAGATGAAGCTCTTAGTCTCAAATGTTATGTCTAACAGCCAGCGACAGAACACTTATCAGAGCTGATTATTAAAAATAGGCCAAGTTATACTTTAATACTTTCCTGCAGTTCCAGCAGATGTTAAAAATCCTTAATGATTTAGCTGAACTTTCAGTAATTTCTAAATGTTTCTCATGTTTAACTGCACAGAGCATTTATGTCTTTTACCACAAGCATAAAAAGGAGATTAGATAGATCTAATTATTAGTAATTGGGATTTTAGCTTTTCACCTCTGGATCAGTGTTTCAAGCTCAGACCAAGTTGATATTTAATAAAAATAATTCCATCAGCTTCCTGTTCATTGACCTCTATGAAATACTACAAGGTGGTAGTGGACAGGTGTCTATATAATTAAAATACACTTCAGAAGCACAGTTGGCACCCTGGAATTTCCTCATCACAAATCTATAATCTACTACCCCCAGCTCATAAATGGAAAGTATTCAGGAGCACTGAGATGTCATTTAAAAACTAGGAGGATACAGCGTTCTTTGTTAATTCCACATAGTACCTGTATTTCTAGAGCAGTTTTGAATTCCCGGACAAATGCTTTTGTGCAGTGCAAAGATGATTATTCTGCCTAATGAAACTCATGAATAAGAGAAATACCAACATCAAAAAACCTAGAGCCCTGTAGGTTTGATTGTAAACTCACACAGTCGGCACTATGCATGGTGTTCATGGTAAAGAGAATATATATCCAGAAAGCATTAGCAAATCAGAATCACACAGGATGTTCCACATATCCATGAATTTGCATTGATTGAGTCAATATTCCCCAAAGATCCACACAGAAATTAAGTATTTTTGGTAACCCAAAATACAAAAAAGGGGTTTGATAGGAGAAGGTGTGCCCAACCTCAACATGAGGTAGTTTCTCTGACTTAGGAATCCAGGCAGCAGTTTTATGTTTAAGTAGGATTTGGGGGATGAGCGGGGGAATAGCACAATATTTTATGGCTTTTGAATAACCAAGCCCATAATTCAAGCCTTTAATCAGTTTCTCTTCTTTAACCCATTCAGAGTTTTGTCAGAGAATGCGTGAGAAAATGCTCTCCACTGACTTTGCTTTCTTCTTATACTAATTTTGAACTAAGCAAGGCAGAGCACTTCAGGCTGAAGCCCTATGACAGGTGCAGATTCATAGAACTATGGGACATTCAGAGACTATCATGGAAATCTTTGTGGACTTGCAAACAACTCACATATGTGTCAGTGAAAGAAAAGTTATATGGAACCCAAACAACAGGGAAGGACATCTAAGTACAAGTAAATCCTCAGTATTATCAAGTACATGTGCAAGATGTGAAAAGAATCATTGTTTTGTCTGACTTAGTTCAAGATGCTAAAAGATTTATAAGAACATAAAATAATAGTTAAACTTGGCACTGTTGTGCTGCAGAAGGACTATGGATACACCTGAGAAAAGAGCCCTCATCCCAGTGTGAGAATACAACAGAGAGTTTAGTTAGCTCAAATGTCAAGTAACCTTGATTTTGCGAGGTGAAAAAAAGACCACATCAAGAAAAACCCCAAGGAAAACCAAAGTCTTCTAACCGTTGTTTCAGATCTTACTAGGAAAGTCCTATTAGATATTTTCTTCTACTAGGAATTTTCTTCTTAAACTGTTTTTTTTCAGCCACTAATTCCCTGTGCAAGGGACAACTGAAATATATGAACAAAAATCACTGCTACATAAGTCTCAGCATTTACACCTCCAGTCTCTAACTTACGTACGTTAAAATTAGTCTGCTTTTCACATACATTTCAGACAGAATAGTTAAAAGGAAGAGAAAAATCAGGAATATGTGGAATTAAAGCAACTATTAACACAACTATTTTTAACACTTTCTGTCACATTGTCCAGAAGAACATCTATAACCTGTTCAAACTGAACCACAAAACCAAAAAGTTAAAACCTGAAGACCGCCTCTGTTAACAAATTGCATATGCAGGAGGCTCATCCAAAAAGACCTCACAAATCAGCAATAAGGGGAAGAGAGAGCAAATCATGCAGAAACTATTTAATCAATGAGTTAAGACAATTATAACATCTGTTAATCTTTTGTGTAGGTTATAATTAGATGCTGCGGAGGAGTAGCCTTTAAGGGGGAGGCAGGGAATCCTTTAACATCTGCTAGGAGGGCAAACACTGCAATAAATGACTTTAAATGCAATCAGCAAAGTGAGAGCTGCGCAGAGTTCACAAAAGGCCTGTATAAAACATTGAGGATAACAAAATATTTTGCCAAAGGTCAACTCCTGCTGCACCAGAGTGTGAATAATGACTGCTAGTTTAGAGGCCACAACAAAACAAAACATGATCATACCTCTGAAAAACAGTCCTTTTCTCACTTGTTTCATTATAGTAAAATGAAAACATGCTGTTGCTGTGTATCACGTCAGTTTAATGACTTATTAGGGCTGTAGCTATCAACCTTGAACAGTTTAGAATAAACAGGTAGGTGTGATGCATTCTAAAGACCAGAATTCAGACTAATTAGACTGACCCAGAACTGTGTTGTACTGTAAAAGTGATGTGATTCTGATTTTAAATAATCAATCATTTAGTAGGTTCGAAAAAAAAAAATCCAATAATTTACTCATTTTGCCCTTGAAAACAACCATATGCTTTCAGCTGTTAGTAAAAATGTGAGAACGAGGAGTTATTTTATCCAGTTTAACACAGCCCTCTACTGGCAAAACAACCGCCCAAAATCTTACCACTATGAACCATTTTGCCAGATCATTTCAGATCAGCTGAAAAGATGCTACATTTTACAGCAAAGTTACACCAAATCTTAGAAGATAGCAGTATAGATCAGAGCCTTAGGAATCTAAATAAATCAAGCAACCACTTACTCTCCGTGGAGTTCCCTTGCAGCACTACTTCCTTTTACCCAGCAGATGCAGATCTGAACATCACCAGAGCACTGAAGGAAAAAAGCCAAGCGTTCATATCTGGTGGAGTAAGTCATTTTAGATGCAAATGCAGTCCTTTTACTTGGACAAGTTGTGCTGTATTCCTAAAGGAGTGCCACACTGATTCCCAACAGGATCAATGCACACATGATTTTAGTTTGCACAATTAGGTAATACTACAGGCAAAGCAAGCACAATACAGCCAAGCTGAAAAAAGAATACTATTGAAAATAAAAATGCTAACTACCACCAAAAAGCAACTTCATTGCAAAAGAATTCCTGCTTCCTTTTCTCCACCATTATTGAAAATCCACAGCTGTGATTCAACACAGCTTCAATCAAGTGAAGCAATGAAATTCGCCTCTGTTGTTACATGCAGTAATTAACTCTTCCTATTTGTATTATGTCCGAGCAACAAAGAAACAAAAGGATACGGTAAACTGTTGAATTTAACAATTTAGATAATGATGAATTATAATAATCAATTAGCACTGTCAAAGGAAATAAATTGTGACATGCATTTGATTCTGCACAGACCTATTATGTACACACACTATCCAAAGCTAGTTTGGCGGTGGAAAAGTGTTGTCCCATGGAAAGCTTAGCAAACATGAAGTTTAATAGTAGCATTTGTTCTTGCTGTGTGCCATTACTAACGGTCCATATTTCAGCAACAAAATTTTTAGCCATTCCTTTGTAATTCAACCTGCTTTTCAGGGCCTGCATCATTTATAGCCCATAGACAATGTTACTGCCAGGTTCCAGAAGCCATTGCTGCTGAACAAACCATGTTTATCTGGTACACCTGAATGCAAGTCAGTCAAATCATAAAAAAGTTCCAAGTATTTTTCACAAAATAGCTATGTAAATTTTTATCCCCCAAACATCATGACTGATTTATGTAACCATCAGGGAATACCTAACATAATTCAGGTTTCTTCATGCTACATGAGTGGTGTCATTAGACAGTACAGAACAAAGTATTACAAGCGTTAGTGGTTGATGTCATGTTTACATTGTACATTTATCCTATTTTAGTAATAAACCTTTATATATGACATGTTATAACTTCTGGTGGTGTTCTGGCAGCTTTGGCATAGATTGTTTTTAAGCACAGCTCCAATCCTGCCAGGAGCTGAACATGTGCACAGGAGCTGCAGAGCATCACACCATATTTGGCCCTGGTTGAACTGTGCTAAGCTACTCAGCCAACTGTGCTTCCCTTCGGCACCTTTGTTTCGGGGCTTTTATCCCACCCTCAGTCCCACTTGTCAGATGCTGACAGGCTGGAGTCTGCACTTATTCCATTTCTTTTCAGATGGTGAGAAAGCCTAAAGAATTGACATTCTGTTGGCAATTGTCCCCTTTAATGCCATCCCAGAATGTTATCAGATTATATGCGGTATCCTAGGGCAGATTTCTCAGATCCAGGGAAAATTCAGCCAGTGAATCCCTCTGCTGAGAAGTGAACTCTGTATCCTAATTTGCTACATTGGAATACAAGGAAGAAACTGTAAATATGAGAAGGGAAATAGAGAGGAAAACAACAACAAAAAAATGCCCCCAGGCTCATAAGGTTTTGAGAGTCTGTTTCTGCTCTGAAGGTAATTAGCTGAAGATTTGCTCTTGACTGAAGTGGAGTTGTACTTTACATTTACTGGGGCAGGATTTCTAATTGTTTAAATCTAAGCTTCTAAACACTTATACACAACTCATGCACAAGAATAATAGCAGAGAAGTTCATGAGGTTTTCTCAAATTCACATTTGTAAATTTAGGACCTGCCTTTAAAATTAATTGAAGTGAGACACATTAGTGGGACATAAGCTTTTTTAAAATTTTAACTTATGATTTTTTAGCTATTTGCCAACACGATACCCAAGGATTTTGCAAGGGTAAACACTTGCAAAGCATTTACATAAATAATTTACTTATAAATTTATATAAATTTACTAAATTTATATAAATACTTTATTTATGTAAATAAATCAATTTAGTAAATAAATCAATTCACTGCCACAAGATGACAGAGGAAAGGAAGGACTGACCCGCAGGAGTCATCATGGAAGAGGTGAAACCACCTAACCTTAAACCCATTCCTTCTCCTCAAGGAAAGGCTCCATCACAATTCTCTGTTTGTCCCTCTTGTATTTAATGGAAGCTTCCAAGCTACAAAAAGATCTTTTAAAGAACTGAAATATTTGTTCATACTATTTCTGAATAAGAAGGATGAACAAAGAAAGAATAAAACTCTATGCTCTTATTTAAGACCCCAGAACCTTTGCCATTTGCATGGCATTAATGCAGAGCTAAATTTAGGGTTGTTTTGTTTTTTTTATTTCCCAGGAGAATATGGTTTAATACCAAAGACAGAACAACAGCTCCCAAATTGCGCAAAATCTTGACATGCCAAGCTACGTTTGAGGATCAAAAGAAGAGACAGACAGGTTTTGATCTCCTGTAGAAACAGGGTCACTTGAGAGGGGCATTCTCAGGTGTAGCCACTCAAACCTTAATAGGAAGCCCCAAAAATCTGTTCCTGTGCAGGACTGAGAGGCCCTGTAAACAAAGTCAGTACCAAGAAAAGCAGAACAAAATCAATAGTGCTAACAACTCAAGAGGAATCCCCAATTCCTATCTGATCGATTTATACTGACTTACCCTCATATAAGTGCCAATCACTTTTCTGATTTCATTCTTCAGAAATGTGCTTTATCTCCACAAAGACAGATCATTAAATAGAGGTAAACAGTAATAAAAGAGTTCCTCATTCACAGTACTGTGATCAGGTTACTCCCTGGAAAAGACACTACAACTGAAATGGCAGTAATTTAGAATGGGCTTCTGGTGAACGATTGAAATGAGAAGTAGGAGAGATGGGGTTTGTTACCAGCTTTTGAAGAGTGTAAACTAAACTTTACTAAATCAGATCTATGGGCCTGTTTCCCCTGTGTAAAATGGGAATAAGTCCATGAAAATCACAGCTAGTTGTCCTGAAAATTAGTTAATCAGTGGTTCAGAAACAGCTTTGTCCCACAAGCAGCTGGCAGTATAGAAAGTTTTTTCAAAGCACTTACCAGTGTAATAGTGTTTCTGCACTGATGTTTCAGAATTTGTTGTACTTCTAACAAACACTCCAACCGAAAAATACTGTTTCTCATATAACTGACAACTCATTTTATCCAAAGCACATCAGATTTCAAAGCACTGTATATGATCATTCTTTTAAACTTATATACCTCCAGAATTTGAACAGGGGGTATTTGAAAAAAAGTCAAGTTTTGCTTTAAATCAATGCCTGCATAAAGAACGAACCAGTTTTTAATGAAAAATGTACTAAACCAAGGAAATTATATTAAAAATACAAACTTTGACTATTCAGATAAATACCATGAAATGATAAAAGAACAATCTTAAAACAGATTAGTTTTGCTCAGTGAATGACAGTGCTCAAGAGATTTTTAAGAGCCTTAGAATTTCATCACTTAAATTAAGAGAGAGCCCCTTCAGTGTAGTCTCATGCAAACAAAAGCCAGAATTAAGTTTTCATTCGTCCTTTACTCTGTTGCTGAACCATACTTAGATGCATGGCTGCAATTACTCTTAACAACTACATACTTGCTGCTGTAATTAAAGCAAAACTACAGATAGCAATGCTGACACTCCTAGAGAAAATAAGCTTTACAGAGATGATAAAAACACCAAAACAGAAAAAGTCTTACTTGCAGCAGTTCAGTCAAAACATGCCAGCTCTGGAGAACTCAGAACCGTAAGAAGTCTTTGCAGTCCAGAAATTCTCTTGAGTTTATCCAGTGTTTATTTAACGAGCTTTAAAAGTCTGTGGTTAGAAGAACAGAGTTAGCTTTCTACACCATCCACAGCACTACTGAAGTCCTCCAGTAACAGCAGACATGAAGATTGCTGATAGTTGGGTTTGCTGCGGCTATGTAGTTGCTCAGTACTTGTAAATACAAGCTCTGCGGACAAAGTCCCAAATGACATCACAGGCAGCTGCTTATTGTTGAGTCTTTATTAACTGACTGTTAAAAAAGAAAAGCAAAGAGGAAAGAAAAGCCCAAACTATCTTCCCTGCAGCACAATTTGCATCTTAGTAGGAGTTTCAGTGCTACATATATAAATACTTCTGTTTACCCAACTGATGTTTTCTTAGAATGAATAAACAGTGCTTGCAGGGAAAGCAGAAAAAGAAGAACAACTTAAACAGCTTCAACACAGAAAGATCACAGGGAGAAGAAGAAAAAATAAAAATGCCATCAGTGCCTTTCCCAAAATTTACCCCTCAGTTCTCCTAATTTAGCTGTTCATTTAAATACACATAACTTAGGGGTGCAAATTTGCATGGATTTTAAAGCATAGAACAGAGACCTTTAGTAAACAGAAAGTTTCAACTCATTCCTAATTTTAAAACCTACAGAATTACAAACTTTTGTAACTTCAGATTTAAGATAGTTCTACATCAGTTACAGTGTGTTTTGAAGACAACTCTCTTCCTTCCAAAAAATAAAAATGCAAGAAATCAAGAAACAGCATCAAACATAGTTAATCAATAGGTGCTAAGGGCATTTACTGACCTTCCGTTCTTGGATGTGGAGGTCCAAGACCAAGTAGTGCTTTGGAGCTAAAACAGGCACTTAGTTCCCAGCCAGGCACTGAGTACTCACTTGAGAACTAGTCCAGCTACTAATCTGAAGCTATCAGTCACTGAGAGTTCTTGCTGAAAGAGAGGGGCTCAGACTCTGGGCCTTGATTTCTCAGAAATCAGTCCTTTCAAATAAGAATTTCAGGTGCTGTAGGGGCACCATCAAGAGCTGGGACAGGTTGAGCTCTGTTATCTGTGCACACTTCCACATGAACAGCTTCAGTACCAAGAAACACCTGGCTACTCATATCCAAATAGCCTAGACTGCATGCTCCCCAAACACCAAAACAACCAAAACTCAGGGATGAGCTGAAGCCAAGTTTTTACCACAATTTAATTACTGCATATAAAAGCAACAACCCCCACTCTGCCCGTATTTATAGACAACAAATCAATTTTGGGTCAGATCCTCAGCTGATGCAAATCAAGCTAGATGCAATGACACACCAGAACAGTCAGCATCAACTAAAATCTTACTTTTGCCTGCAACAGTGCCATTAAAAACATCTGTGTGACCTAAATGACAGACCTTGGTGCTTGCCCTGAGTGGCAGCAATACCATGCTGACATACTGCCAGTATGCCACTGCTTACATATGCAATCACTACTGCTGCTGCTTGCTGCCTCTAAAACATAAGTTGGTGCTTTTGAAGGAGATCTGTTATAAATCCCCCTACATTTATTCCTGTGGCTAATCAGCTTGTAGCACACAAGAAACATCATGCTGTTTAATAACAAATTATATTTATCACCCCAACTGAAACATATATGCTTGTGTTCCTCTTCCATTGAAAGATATAAACCCACCAAGGGTTTGTATCTTGCTCATTGAGAGCTTACTAGTTTGATCCAGGAAGTCTTCAAAATACTTTGAAGATGAAGTGGGCTATGGGAGTAATTAAGTACTAGCACATAGTATTCAATAACATGAATTTCAAAACATACAGCTTTCACTCCAGCTTTGCAAGTGCCATAGTGTAGCTACTCTAAGCAAATGCAAAAGCAGCTGTGTGCTCACATATACAGCTCCATAAAGTTTCAGCTCATCCCAGCAGGAATAAGCCCATGCATAAGATGTGCAAAAGAGTTAGATTTTGTTTAAACTGGATGCTGATTTACAGTGTGCTTTCTCAAACCAAGGAAAAGATTCATTTTTTCACCTGCCTTCAGAAGTATTTGCAAAGTTCAAAACACAGTTTACATTCCAGCTCTGTTGAAAACAAAACTGGTTTGTCCCATGACAGTAATGCAGACACATGTGGAAGAAACAAGATTGTATAGATTCATAAAATAAGAAAAAAACTGATTTCAGTGAAAAAGCAAAATGCTTAATGAAACAAAAAAGGACAAGTCTTAAGGCTTGAGGGTGGTGAGGTGCCCGAACAGGTTGCCCAGAGAGGCTGTTGCTGCCCCATCCCTGGAAGTGTTCAAGGCCAGGCTGGACAGGGCTTTGAGCAACCTGGTCTAGTGGAAGGCGTCCCTGCCTATGGCAGGGGCTTGGAACTGGATGATCTTTAAGGTACCTTCCAACCCAAACTGTTCTATGATTCTACAGTGATTCTATGAAAAATGCAGTCTGTTCCCAGGAAGAATTTGTATTATTTGGTCAAATTTAGCACTCACTAAACTTTCTAGACAATGTTAATGCATGTCCAGGTTAAGCACACCTAGGTGAGCAAGAGCAGGATAGCAGACACACTGCTCACATCTCTCTGGTCAGGCAGCACTGTAGATGTGATTTCAATCTGCCAAAAGCAATTTTTTGTAGACTTCCATCTAAGCAAGTTTTACCTCGATCCTTTTAGAACTGGTGGATCTTGTAGAAATAAACATGAAATGAAATTAACATTGAGATTCGCAGGTTTAACCAGCAAGTTATTCTTCCCAAGGAGAGAATTCCCTTTAGACAAACAGAGGGCAGACAAACAGATACTGCATTCTTCAAATTATAGCCCTTATTGAGGGAGTGCCCATTATCTCACCCTATCAGTGCATTTATCCATCAAATTTCTATTCTAAGTCATCATACGATACAGCTACTGGCTGTACAGATACAGCTTATTGCTGGAAGGAAAGTCACAGCTTTTGTTAGAGCAAAATTCATGACAGAATTCAGTCCTTGCCTAGCTATAGGTTGAGTGAAAAGATGTTCAAGTCATGAGCTGCAGTAGTTGCTCCCAGAGTGATGAACAGTTGGCTGACCAGAGTTAGCCATCCGAAAAAATAAATTCAGCTTCATACCGCTTCATCTTCAATGGGAAGACAGGTAAGATGAGACATAAAAAACTGATCTAAGTACAGAAAGATATTAGTAAAGCATGTCAATTAACCTACTGCAGTATAGCGAGGGTCAGTTAAAGACCCTATGTCTCATACTAACACAAAATCCATACTATCTTCAGGTTCACTGGCCACGTTTGATTTTTCTTTATTATTAACTTAGAAAGCTCCTCCTCATTAAAGAAGCAAAAACAAAGGTCTGACCTTCTCAGAAAACACATAACTGGATAGAATTAAGTCATCCAAACTGCACAGAAGCTTTCCTGAAGCACTGCTGAAGTCCCTGCAGTCGCACAGGTTCTATAGGTACGTTTGCTCCTTCCCAGTACAAGACCCAAGGGCCTCTGGATCCACTGCTCATTACAGACCCCTAAAGCTGTGGCACAAGGTGATCATCCTCACAGCCCAACAAGCTGAAAGGGAAGTGGTAAGGGGTAAGACTATTTGCCCTTAGGAATGTCTAATTCTTCTGCAAGTACAGTGTGATTCAGTACAGATTCAAACGTGAACCTGCAGGTCACATAAAACCTTTGTTTTACCTTCTGATACTACTCCTGGAACAAGGACAGACAAGCTGGCAGGGTGAAGAGCAGTTTAGTCCAGAAGGACTAAATTGCAGGACATTAAAATACCAAAATATTTATTTGAATAGAATAGCACAGCACAGCATAGAGTAGAGCACAGTAAAGTAGAATAGAATCCTCAGCTGTTATATCTTTAGCCCACAAAAAATACTCAGATCAATGAAGGGCAAATTTAAAAAAATAGTAAAATAAATCATAGACTGCAGAATTCACTCTCCTTAGAGCTGCACATGGTTAGAAGTCTTGAACTGGTTCCTACAATATCACAGAAATTTCTCCTGAATGACACCAAGGTACTAAAGAGCAAAATGCTAGTTGAAAATTACTATTATTTTCATTTTTACCAACATAGATAAGTATGCCTTACAAAACAAACACCTACAAGCATGTGGGATAATCACAGGTTAGCATAGTAAAGTCCCAAGACTGGGATAGCTGGCAGAGAGGATATACAGGTTAAAATATGTGGAGAAAATAGAAGGAAGCATGTGGGGGCAGTGCATGAATCTCCTAAGATGCTCACTGTCAAAAAGGGTCTTAGTTGAAGTGGTTTGATCAGGCTGGTAAGCTTTTGATCATGAAGAGAGTTTGGTTTTTAACCTTACTAGAGGATTTCTCAAAGCTTTTTACCTACCCTGAATGTAAAGAATAGGGGAAAGGACTTTATCAAAGGCAAGTTTTACTGCCCAAACAATAGCTCTTTCTTCTGACATATTTATAAATTTACACTTCAGAGAAAACAGCAAACAATGCAAAACAACAACTGCATTCTGATCCGCCATTCCGCTACATACAGGGTCATAGGTTATTATCAGACTGGTTTGTCCTTCTGAGTCATGCTCGATGCCTGGCACTGCCATGCTTCCCCTTCCATGACCTCCTGGGCAGCTTTCTGTAATGACCTGTGCGCTGTCTGGTACCTGTCCCTAAAATGATTATATTCTACCTCCTGGAAGAGGACATTTATACAGAAATACTTACTTTAACTCACACCCTACACTGTGGGAAACCCTGTCTTTAAGCATGAGGATGAAGTCTCAATATTCTGACATGTAATAAAAAGAACAGCTAAAATGAAACATTATATCTAGTCCTTTAAATGCACAAAGAACTAAAACGAGCATATATGATTTTTCCAGGCACAGCAGTGACTTGCATTCTGTTTCTGAATCTTTTTCAGTTTCATAATTTTTGCTTCAGTAGCATTTATGAAAAGCATTCATTGGAGAAAATGATGGGATGTCTTTAAAGGACAATGGGTTTCACTATATATTGCCTCATTGTAAAATACAATATTAAGCAAATCATACAAAGTCTGGTTTGAGTGTTGCCACTTGAAACTGGAAGAGATAGGCAGAAGCTGTGCTTCTGACTTAATAAGAGAACTCAGAAATATTTGAAATGTGATTACTAAATATAAGTACATAGAACTGGCTCCCATTAATTCCATGGATTTAGTCATTATTCCTTCTTTACCTTTTCTATTGTTTCTGGAATCAATCAATTGATTCAGCCACTAGTGACCTTATCCAGAGTTAATTGAAATCAATGGCACCAGTGGATTCTGGAGCAGGCCCAAAACCAATGTACGTTCAAGGGCTTTTGTATATCCTTAATCACATGGGTAAGCCTCTACAAATTTAGGTTCCAATGGATCCAATCATTAAATCAGTTATGCAGTGTTTAACTTCACATATGGTCAGTGGTCCCCAGCTGGTTATTGAAAGTGGTCTCTATTAAGAAGAGAAGGTTAGTTCTATAACCTATTTCCAACGAAAACATGTATTTCTACATTCTGGCAAGGTTAGCAACTAATAGGAGGAATGACTAATTTGCACTCTTCCTGCCTTTTTGGACATGTTGCTGTGTGTCAGAAAGCAGAGGTATCGGCTTGTGAAACATACATTCCTCTGATGCAAGCATCTGGCTTCTTGGCAGCCAAGTCGTGGCAGGTTCTGCAGCAGCTGTGATGGCTCCATGCTCTTTCAGATGGTTAAACAGTCTTATTTTTTAGCCTAGCTGTTTGTTTTCTGCTGCCCTCCTGGATGAAAGCCCATTTTCCCTTTTAATCAATGAACTGGCCTTTGGATTGGAGCAATCAGTTAACATTTTTGCACATGTCAGAGCAGAGATTCTTGCCCAGAGACAGCCATCAATACAACCTTGCACTCTTGACTCTATTCTTCACCTTGCCCTCCATCTTGACACCTTTACGCACCAAAGACACATCTTCCCAAAGTGAAAGCAAGCACTAAAATAGCTTTTTTCATCCTTCATTCATAGTATTTCATAGCTCCTGCATTGTTACAGGAGACGACAATCAGATCAAACAGAGCAAATAATGAATGCAATTTATTTACTTCATATGGCTTTATAAAATGTCCTCCCATGTGTAGGCACCATATGGAGATAAGAATCTGGCTGGAAGCTTTAGTCTTACTCTGTGTGGCACAGAGGTAACAGCACATCAGCTTATTAAGAGAAAATATTCTTCAGAGAAGATTACATAAATCTGAATTGTATTTAAATTGCTTTTAAACATATTATGCAAATCCACAACATAATAAACAGTTCCAAGTAGTACCCTCAAACAAGTGAGCACACAGCTCTCCTAACACCTAATGTGATAACACAATATTAAAGGGTTACCACAAAGATAAAAAGCTGCCATCTAGCTCTCAGCCATTTGTAAGCCCATCCCCACCTTTCCACTCCAAATGATAATCTGTGTCTCTCTGTGATAGATAACCTTCCTCCTTTTTCCTGATGCATTGCTGCTTGTGGAGAAAAAATAAAAAATGCACTCACTCAGGCAAGCTACATTCTCCTTTGCCAGACTTTTACTCCTTGTTTTTCCCATGCTTGCTGTACGAAGCTCTTTTTGTGGGGTACAACTACTGTTATTTCTGCCTTCACCAGAACAGGGAAATGCATAAACAGGCCAATGCACTTTCCTGACTCAGAGATACAGAGGAAAGAACAAACCCTCCCCACTATTTACATGTTTCATTAATCCCTTGATGAGGTCTTAGTAACAACTTGATCAGTCCCATCATCCACTCTACTTGCCGAAGCACACACAGGTGCAGTTAATCAGTGCCCACAAATGGCTCTGGTCTCTGGCCGAAATGCAGCCTGTGAAACCAATACAGCTGGCTACAACCAGGCCGTGTGCAGCCAATCAGTGACCAAAATTAGCACTCAGGACCACCCTGTCCCAAAGACTGTAAGACAACAACAATCCTAAAATTGAGATATTTTAGTGTCATTTAAAGTTCTCTTTGGGTCTTTCAATTCCACTTCAAGGCAGGATAGGGAGGAACCAGCAAATAACTTATTAAATAAAAGCTCCAAAAACATGCATCATTTTAATACCATGTAATTCCATATTGTGACATACAACACAAGTTCATAAAAGCATCCCATTTTTCTGACTATTACGAGCAGGAGTCTATCTGAAATGCATTGCCAGTGTCCTGCTTATTTAACATCCCCAAGATCCACCAAAAGTTGATCCATGTCACAGGTTTAATAATCAGGGGGTAAGCTTAAAGCCCAAACCGCTTATCACCAACAAATTACAGTCTAGGAATTACTACTCCCAATACTCTCAAAGCCCTGGACAACACAACGAAGCCTCAGCTGAAAGCATATCAATGCAAGTCCTCAGGCCTCTCTCTGCCATCCTCTTGAAAAATCACGGGTTGTTATCAAAAGCAGTAATAAACTGTACACACGCTAGGTTTTCAACAATGTGATTAATTTAAACCCATGAAATATAACAACTCATAACAGCTAGCTCAACACCTTCCAGGGAAAGAGACCAAAGTGTGTCTTTGCAAAAAGGATGAAGAAGCAGACCAAAACAATTTTTGTGAGGAGAAAGTTTTCTCAGTCTTCCTGCAAGGAAAAAACCCTCCATTCTGTTTGTCCAGATAGAAAGAAAGGCTCTTCTGGTTTATCACACTGCTTCTCTGCTACAGTACTGAAGATTTCATTGCATGCTATAAAGAGGAAAAACTCATTTTGTAATCATATAAACACAGTGAGCAACAGAATAAGTATCAATTAATTTTGCAAGTTTCGGTGATAGCCTCAACCCCTGAGGATCATTTCAAATGGTATAAAGACTTCTGTTAGATTAAAAGCATGAAAACCAAACTAGCATTCAAAATTAAATAATTCTGTCTCTGACATGTAAGTTACAATAAATTCTCCGAACTGGCAGATTTCCCTCCTGGCTGTTCAGCTGTTCCTTCCCCACAGGTAAAACAAGCCAATCTGTTAGAGAAGACAATTTGCCACTCAGCTTACTTAACACCACACATTAAAATGACTGAATAATGCTGTTGTCAAAAATCTGTTTTAATGGGAATCTATGGCTAAGAGAAACAACTGCAAGAGAGAAATGCAATCAGATGCTGCTGACTTCCATGTGAATTAGATCTGCAGAAAACAACTGTCCAACTTTTGGTCTCACATTTTGCATGGAACTTTTCTCAAGTCCCTGCAAATTCTGCTCAGTGATGTTTCTATAAACACAAACGTGACTAACAGAGAACAGCAGAACTGTGATAAATTTTTATTCATCTGGAATTAAACGTGATAAAGTCCAGTAGCATACTAGCAAGTTAATATAGTTGCATTTTCCATTCCCTTTGCACCAGCATGTGACTATGGAAAGTGCACAGAAGTGCAGGAGGCTGTTTCTAGGTGACACTCACACAGTGTGGTGCAAGGATTTGCAGGGATGTTTGAAATAGCTTTGAATAAGTCACTTTCATTCTGGGAAGAAACATGGGCATGTTTCTCCTCTGCGTGGAGCACAACACAGGAAATACCCTCAAGCAGAGCCCTATGCAAATATGGTTACAGTCCTGCTCCAGCCCAGCAAGCAGGTTCAGAGTCAGCTCAGTTATCTCTGCACGACACTGATGTATGACCACCAGAAGTATGAGAAGTGTTTATTTTGCTTTCAGAAAGAGAAAGCAGGAAAATGCTTTATCTCCACAATGTAAGTCCCAAACTGAAAAGTCTTTTCTAGTCATGATGTGAACTCATTGATTCATCCTAAACCACCTTTAGCTGAAAGAATAAAAGCAGCTCTGAGGTTGAACACCAACTTTTAAATGGTCTGTGCTTTTTGATCAAAAAAAAATGGCTAAGGCTCAGGCTGGTTAATTGTCTTTTTATACCTGATAAAGATGAAGAAACTTAAGTGCATACTAACCATCACTGCTAGGACTGCTCCACATTCCCTTGATTTCAAACACGATCTTAGCAATTCAGAGGAGCAACTCCAACATGCTTTTCAAAGGCTGAGTGCCATCCACTTAGCTTTCATACAGTCATAGTTATATGTATTATTTAAAGGGATTAGCTGTCACTAGCCAGAGCCACTTAGTATATTTAGTACACCCTGAAAATATAAAATCTTTACAGTTTTAACCCAGATATTCATGTTCTAGATTGCTTTGCTGAATGACCTGGACCAAGTCTTGAGTGTTAACCAAGAAGTCAGCTATCGCAGACACCTGGAACAGCTTCTCTCATGTCTCTCCTGCCCTGCTGCTGCTTTTTTACCCCTCTGTTACAGACACAGTAGTTTCCAGCATGCAGAACTGTATCTTACTCTCTGAGCAGGTACTACTAGTATTGTTTGTATGAAGCCACAGCTAAATGCATATTTTCTGAGAATTTTAAGTAAGGCCCATTCTGCTCATTGTCTATAGTACCAGCAACTTCCCTTCAGAGCTCTTTCAAACATTCCATAAGCTTGGAGATGAGTGAATTCTATAGCATTCTAACTCTGGCACATGTTTTTAAACAGATGAAAATTATTTTTATGCAGCCTTAGGACAAAGCAAGATCTCCTTTTGTTTCTGTAATGAGGCCAAATTAATACCTAGGACTTTCTGCCTCTCAAAGGATTTCAAAATATCCAGATTTAAGCCATAACTGTAATGCTGATGTGTACTTTCATGATATAATCTAACTATAATTACCTAAACCAATATCAATATAAGTAATGAAAGTAATTTTTATCCTATAGGAAACTTTTGTATTCCATTGTATTAAAAATCCTATCTACTATAAAGAATCCTATCTACTGAGACATTTTCTCATTGCAGGGTCAGCATTACACTTTAGTGTAATGACTCAAACTAGAGCAATTTTACTGAGCTAGCCTTTGGGCTAGCCTCCATGAAAGTTTTGCTGCAAAGATAGGCCAGCACAGTTGTCACTGTGTAATCTTACCATTTACAGGGCATTAGAAATACCTGCACAGAGAACTGGCGTAAAATAACTATTCTGTAGTGATTTACTGTTATGCATTTCAGAAGCTTTTACACAAAACGATACTAATGAAAAGTAGTATTTATAAAGCATCACAGATTAAGAACTTAATTATAGTTATTCACCTAGCCGAACCTCCAGTGTTACTACTCTCCCCTGAAAAAAGTCAGTTTATAAATGCTTGAAATGCCTACAGTGATTTCTGAATTTTATCTTGTTCATGAGAAGTCTGCTCTGATCATTTAGAATTCTGGGAAAGTGACAAGATAATACTTAACTTTACAGTTCTTTTTTTTCTTTTTTTTTTCTCCCCTCCTTGTGCAGCATTAGGAACCCCTTGAATTAAATGTCAGCATCTTTGCTGGACCCAATAGGCCTGTTCACTACTTGTGGTTTCTTGCTGCTGCCTAACGTAGCTGAAGGTTTCCACCAAACTTAGAACCCCTGCCATTGCACTCTGAACAGGTTCAGACTGGGTTAAAATACTCACATGCATTACCAAACAGATATTTATAACCAGGACTAAGCTGAACTACTGTTATTAAAATATAGTGAAAATGAATGCAAGTGTGGTGTCTTTTCTCCTCTCCTTATCTCTCCTCAGAAAGATCCAGTGACCAGATAGTTGGCAAAATAAACAGTAAATGCCACTGTAGCTTAATGGGGACAATGTACTACAAATTGCAAGTATGACGGTAGGATTTGGTTTAATGTTCCATGTTATGATTCTTTTAAAATATATTTAATTACAACTATCAGAAACTGTGCTAAAAATAGATTGTTGAATTGCATTTTTCTAAATGACAGATAACTGTAGGAATGCAGTATTCAGAAGGAACTGTTTGTACTAGGCGCTGTATTTCTTCTCCACCCATCAGAACTTCCAGAAGAACATCATATGAATTTTGCAAATGTATCAAGGAGGGAATAGACACGACAGGCTCTAAAAACTAGATCACAGACATGCAAGTATACGCAGGTGCTATAGGCGAACTACATTTTCTTTTTGCCAAAGAGGCCCCTCTAATCTCCAAGTTAGTGAGAATGTTCTCACTGCTCCAATATTTTCCCTGCAGCCACAACAATTTCTTAAATACATAAGCAGCCATTTGATTTTATCACTTAGAATGACAAACTCAGCCAGTGACAGCATCCATCAAGTCCCTTGAAGGCTTCATACGATTTACATGCATCTTGTAAATTATTCTGCATGTTAAGGTTCTCCGTACAGTTACTAACCTAATCACTAAAATACTATCGTAAGCTTTCAAGAATGAGAAGGAAGAATTTTGAGTTTAGCTATTCCTACAGCCCTGACTCAGCCATAATTCCTCCTTAATTGAATAGAGTCAAACCTTATGGGGAGATTAACTGACTTCAGCTCACTGCTTCACTAGATCATTCCTTCAGCGCTAGTTTTGTTCAGTAATGTCTAGTGTCAGAAGCTGAAACCACAACTGCTTGTTACATAAGCAGCTGCTTGGGATGAGATATCCCAGGCTGCATGAGACTGTGGGCAAGGCAAGGCAGCGTGCTGGAGCAGGGCTGTCTCACATCAGGTACTTGTGACCCCTTCAGAACAAAGGCCTGTCTCTCAAGCTACTCAAGCCACTCAAGCCAGCACAATACTCAAAATAAGGGCACGATCATGCTTTATGTAATTACAGGAATGCCTCTGCTTCCATGGGGAATAGTAGTGTTCTCTGGTACTATGAACTAGAAAACCATCTGCTTGAAACCACACCAAAAGAGAGGAGAAACAGCATAGCTCCTACGCCAACCCTCCTGCCTCTGCTATTCCACAATTCCTGTCCTGGCTAGGTAGCAGGTAGTTCCTGTTTTCTCCACAAAACGTCAAGAAGACACCTTGAAATTCTTAATGGCACTTCTTCCAACTATGAAGTATTAATTTTCAAGGTCCCTTCCCAACTCCAACCATTCTATGATTCTATGATTTTCTATGGATACCTATGGAAAATAGTTGCCCTCAAGATGGCATATTCAGGAAATATTTTTGAGGAAAACAACTCAGGTGCTGGGACGAAGGCAGCAGCAGAGACACATCTCAGAGACAGATGTTCACCTGGAATATCTTCCATCTGAGTATGTGTGAGTGCTCAAACTGCAATCAGCCACCTCAGCTGTGTGCCAATTTTATGGCAACCTTTGCTTCCTCCCTGGGAATTACACAATGACCAAGTATTTGCATCTTACCAGAACACTTCCTCCTTGTTCTAGAACTTAAGCTTTAATTAAAAGTTTCTATGCCTTATGCCTGGAAGGAAGATTTAACTAAAATAAAGCAGAACATAAACCTTCAGTCTCTATAAAGCTTGAGACAGCAGCTCAGAAATTCTGTTAACCTTAGTACAACACTGGAATGAAATATCAGCATTTCCTAGAGGCAGCTTCACTGAAAACTCCAGCTTTTTAATAAATATTAAAGTACAATTCTTGGGGTTTTTTACTGCTCTTCCCGAAGTGGCCTAAAAGATTTTGCCTTCAGCCCTACTACTTCCCTTCAGCAATCCCAAATGGAAAGCTATACTTTGCTATCTACCTAACACATATTTAAAAACAAGATATTAACAGACTGCAATAAATTTAACTGAAAAACAGAATAATGGATTTATTTAGTAGAGCTTCCTTAAGGGCATGTATTTGCACATATGCTAGGTGAAATCTTCATCCTTTCAAAAACCATTTGAGCTGCAACTGAGAGTTTCAGTAGATGCCATGAGATATCACAGCTAAGTAAGGTCGCTCTATGGGGCAACAGAGCTTGTTTCATTATTGTGTGTTCCACAGCCATTCAGAAACTGCCCCATGCCTATATATTTAACACCCTGATTAAAAGCCTGATACAAAGCCCATTCATGTCAATGGGAACCTGTTAACTTTTGCAGGATTTGGGTACATGTACCTCAAGCTGCACCATGCCCAGCACTGCCAAAGGAGGAGCGCTCCACACAGATGATTCCACAACAAAGCCCAAACCCACAGCTGCAAGTCATACCCTGCTTGTTGCTGATCCCTATAGCACAGTCTCATCTCAGATGGCAAATCTCCCATCTTCCAGGAAACAGGAGGCAAACATTTTAATTGTGGAACCCTAAACAAATGGAGGACATAGAAACCCAAGTTTACTTCAGGACAAAACCACAGCAACAGTGATGCATGGCAGTGGTATCACATATCTACAGTCAATCATGTCACACTTTCGCACTACAATGGGCCTGACACTGCATGAGTAGCTGCCAGTGTTGATGGCCCCTCTCCTAAGCCCTCATGTCTCCTCTCATACATCCTGTCACACAGCTGAAGGCTGACCCACCTCAGGTCCCAGACGCAAATCATCCCTTCTGCTCATGCACACAAAATATCTCTCTACAGATATATACACACGCTTACACTGAGCGAAATCACCCTGTGGCCACAATGCCACAGAACACTGCGAAAAGAAGATAAGGAAGAGAATCCCATGGAGAATGGAGGGGTAGATATGGACTGGTGCATTAAGCCACAGCCATCCTATATTAAAATAAAGTTATATTCAAGTGGGTTACCAGGAAAAAGGCTGCTGTGTGATCTTCCACGGCACACCATTCAGCACAGTGAGGCACAAAACAGGAAGGGATTCTATAGGTACATTGCAAATAAAAGACAGACTAGGGACAATGTCGGCCCCCTACAGAAGCTATTGGGAGAACTGGTTACCCTGGACTTGGAGAAGGCAAAGGAGTTCAATGACTTCTTTGCTTCAGTCTTCACCAGCAAATGCTCTGACCACACAACCCAAGTCTTGGAAGGCACATGCAGGGACTGTGAGAATGAAGACTCTGGGCCCACTGTAGGAGAGGATCTGGTTTGAGACCATCTTAGGAACCTGA
>JASSUY010038216.1:0-15215 GCA_032466535.1 Forpus xanthops | reverse complement strand
TGGGTTGCCCAGGGAAGTTGTGAATGCTCCATCGCTGGCAGTGCTCAAGGCCAGGTTGGACATAGCCTTGGGTGGCAGGGTGGCATGGTTTAGTGGGAGCTGTCCCTGCCCATGGCAGGGGCATTGGAACTACATAATCTTAAGGTCTTTTCCAACCCTAACTATTCTATGATTCTAAAACACCCTAAATTCTTCCATATCAGTTTTTCTTGTGTTTATTCCCTACCTCAATGAAAGAGATAAAGCTATTAAACATTTCCATACAAAAATCAAAGTTTATCTTCTGTACTGAGCCAAGTGCATTGGCATTACAACCCCACCAGTATCCACCAAAGAGGGTTATAGTAGGCAATTCTTTTGCACAGATGTGCTTTAATGTCTTGTACACATGAGTACTGTCTCAAATCCATCTGATACTTACAGCATCCAGTCAGTCACCTGATCACTGTAAAAGTGTTTTCATGGGATTCTATGAGAAAAGATTAGAAAACATGGGGCAACCCAATGTAGCATCCTCTCTCCTTCCTTAACTGAATGCCAGAGATTGCCCCTTATTCTCATTTCTCTTTCTTCGTTCCTGCCATAAGTATGAATGATCACACCCAGCAGACATACTCCTAGGAGGAATGGAACTTCCTTCACTGTAGAAATGTTGCACTTTTAAAATACTTCAAGGTGTTCAGTATCCTTATAAGGATAAGTATATTATACAAGTCTATAAGTAACCTTATAACACACAGATTTCGAGTTCAAGGAATAGGTCCTCTGCTTCCATAGCACTTGGTGCCCGTATTGGTGCTAAAAAGATGAATTAAGTTCATCTCTACCTCCACACAATGCCAGAGGCAAAAAAAAAGAACAAACCAGAAAATCCCTCAGTGATCCTCACTCCTTTCAGTGTGAATACATTACATTCCCAATAACACATTCATGGGCTGGTTGTATACAGTGGCTCATATATACTGAGCTGGTTCAAGATTAATATATGCAGCTAAAAGATCAGTTTAGAGAAGTGAAAGATTTGGACAAGTGGGAACAACTTCAGTTTGCTTTAGGGCACTGCTTTGTTGTACCATACAGACCTGAGCAGCTCTGGAACTGCAGCTGGTAAAAAGATGGGAATTCAGCTGAGACATGAAGAAGCTTTTCCCATTGCTACTGGCACTTACTTGCATAGCTGCAACCAAAAAATGCCTCTCACCTGAATTTTGTCAATCCACAAAAATAAATTACCATCTGAGTCACCATTTATATGGGTACTTTGGAGTACTGTATGCACTTCTGGCGTCCTCAACATAAGAAGGACATGGAGTCATTGGAGTGAGTCCAGAGAAGAGCCATGAAGAAGATGAGAAGGCTGGAGCACCTCCTGTATGAAGACAGGCTGAGAAAGTTGGAGTTGCTCAGCCTGGAGAAGAGAATGCTGCGTGGAGACCTCATAGCAGCCTTCCAGTATCTGAAGGGGGCCTACAGGGATGCTGGAGACAACTCTTCAACAAGGGACTGCAGCTATAGGACAAGGGGAAATAGGTTTAAACTTAAACAGGGAAAGTTTGGGTAAATGTAAGGAAGAAGTTCTTTACTGTGAGGGAGGTGAGGTACTGGAACAGATTGCCCAGAGAAGTGGTAAATGCTCCATCCCTGACAGAGTTCAAGGCCAGGCTGGACAGAGCCTTGGGTAACATGGTCTAAAGGGAGGTGTCCCTGTCTATGGCAGAAGGATTGGAACTAGGTGATCTTAAGGTCCCTTCCAACCCAAACCATTCTATGATTCTATGATTCATAAGTTTCTGACTGAACAAGAGCATAAGCAAAAATTTTACAAACCACTTATGCAACACAATTTCCAGTATGTTGCCTGAGACCCAAATTACTAAAAAAAAACCCATAGGCCAAAGCAAAATTGCATGGCAGGGAAACACTTGAGTTTTGAGATCCAGCAATTCTATTCATTAAGTTATACTACTGTAACTGAGCATCTCCAGGGATTAAAGAGTTAATAAAAAAATAAAAATGCACAATTACTAAAATACAATCTGTCAATCTGATATTGGGAATTGACTATGAAGATGCCATTTTAAGTGCATGTACTTATACCCAGAGAACACTTTAAGCAGATGACCGTGATTGATACATGCCTCAACTGCACTAACACTGTTTCTGACATTCAAGGGCCTATGTGCACTGCCAGTTGTAGAAATTTCTAGTTATTTGCTATTTTGTAGATATGTATATCACATAAATGCTCATATTATTTCCATGTGCTTTGACAGTTTGCATCAACAGACCATCTTGGAAGAACTACAGTGATGAATTATTGATGGTATCTCACATAGCTGGCAAGCATTTATTTGCAATGCTGTGATACAGAGCCTCCCTCTTTCCAGTCTTGAGATCAACCCTAATGTAAACTACAACATACAACAGATCAAAAAATATATAGCCTAGCTCACAATTCATGATCTCATTCTTATCATTCGATGGTTCCCATAAAGAGTGTTTATTAGTGATGGGAAATGCTGGAAGCAGAATATCCTGTAGCGGAAAGCTGGAAGTCCCAGTAACTGACTCGGTCTGACTCTTCTGGCCTCCTCTCAATATGCTTTATTTCTTCTATTGAATAAACAAACAGTCCCATTCTGTAATGACAAAGCAAGCCAGGATTTTCCCATACTGCTTTGACAGATGTTGTCAAGGATTGAGTACAAAAACCTGTGTACCTAGTAAGATATTTACTGCTGTGATTTTCCTTAATGTAACTGAACTATATGCAGAATAAACTAATGACATAGGAAGCTGTGCTAACGAAGAGCCTCTGACTATACAAATTAAGCTGCAAAATAATTTCTCGAACTGCAGCAAAATCTATCTTTACCGGCACTGGAGGAAAAAATATGTTACATTGTAGTAACAGGGCACAAGGGTGCATGATGGAGGTGAAAGGACTGATTAATGACACATCTCAATGACTGGTTCAGGCACCCTCCAGGAAAAGATCAGATCCTTTTTCAAAGGTCTCATTACTCAAAAGCTCTCAGTAAGAACAGCTAGAGCAACCTTCAGCTGACTGCTACTTCACCCAGTACAATCAGTCAGCATTTAATGTATTAATAATGGGTTTGTTCTCTGTTTTTATAGGCAGTCGGAAAATGCATCAAAGCTGATGGGGTTCAATTACAAAAAATTATTTTAAAGGACTTTCTGGGGTTTGTGTTGCAGGAGCACTGGGAGAAGATGCTGTTTAACTGACTGATCACACCTGTGCATCATTTTAAAAAAACAACAAATAAAAGAAGACTGATGCCCTGTTACAATTATATGCAAAACTGTGAAACAGAATAATTTTCTATTGCCAGGTGTTAATGTGCCCATTGTAACTGGCAAAAGGAAGACCCTAGACATTGCAACATCATGAGCCTTCCTTTTGAATAGTATTTTTCAGGTCTGTAGCCCCCCTGACTCTGACATTTACTTGTTAGATAGATAGGAAATTACAAGTGGGTACCAAGAGGACAATACTCTTTTGAAGCTATGGGAAAATGAGACTGACGGAATAGGAGGCATCACAGCACAAGTACTTTCACTGCAATGAGGGAATTTTCATTGCAGTGAGGGTATTTGGATCAGCAGGTTTGCACAGCCAAATGGTGGTTTTGCAAGCCCAGGTGACTAATAATTCTGGAAATTAAAAAGCTGCAGCTCTGTATGACTGACAAAAGAGATATTACATTACATCGTTTTGTCTGTGCAAAATGAAGCACTACACAATTCACATGTAAAAGTTTACTACTTCACTATTTCTCTAGATTCTGTACAACCACAAAAATAGGATGTAGGCCTAAGTGACTGAGGCTTTCCTGGATATCAAGGATGAGATCTAAAGCCCATTTAAAAATCTCTAATGTTTTCCAGTGATTTACACTGCAATTAGACTGCAGACCTGATTTAATGGAAATCTCACAGAAGTGGAAGTAAACTTCTTAGTTATTGTGTCTCATTCCTCAAAATCTTAACTTGCTTCAAATTAAATATATATAAAAAACATTTGTTCAGTAAACACTGCACCAGCAAGCTGAAAGCAATACAGCTCCCTGTTCAGGCCAGATTCATATCTGGTGCCATGCTCTGGGAAGGACTATAAACTGTCTATCATCCCTCTGTGTCAGAAGTATGGTCGATATGTCATTCTTTCTATGCAGAATATTATGTACAAAATTACAAAGGGGCCCTATTTATATGATATTCCTTTTTATTTCATATTCTAATTGCCTAGGAATGGCAAAGTAAAAAGAACATCTTGTCCCAGCAGAAACTCTAGGAAGAGTACCAAGCAAGATGCACAGTCACACTCTACATATGCACTCTGACCGCTCCTGACACCACAGATTGTCTTCCAATTTCCAAGAGGAAGCAGAGGGAGTCATCTCTGTCTGACGCCTCGATGACATTTCACTGAGATAACTGTTCACCAGGATTTGCACATCTGAAACTCTCTCCAAGGAAGTTTGTGAAAAAATAATAGTCTAACCTACTTTTGGAGCTCAGCAGAGAAATTGTTTCAATCACCAATGGCCACTGATGTCAATGAGAAGATATGAGTGAGCGCAAAGCGACCTGGTTCTGCTCAGTCCCGCAGGGCCTGCTGAGGCCTAAAAGACACTCACAGAAATGAAACGCCTGCATGAAGTTACTGAAAATCAAGATCTGATTTAAGGAAAAAGGTAAATTCTTTTGGGAATCATATTATTGAACTAACAGAAAAACAAGAACTATGGCAAATATGCCTAGATGAGAATCAAGTAAAACCTTACTAAACAAAACCAAACAAACTTGAAATAATACATTCATCCTCCAATAACTTTGAAATCAGTTACGCTTCCAGCTAAAAAAAGCGTCACTGTGAAAGATATGTGATTATACTCTTAATATTTCTAGATATAGGTTGCATTAGTTATTTGGAAAACAAGAGTCAGACTAAGTCTAGCTTGCTCTTCATGTCCTGAATTCCAGATCTGAAGCAGTTGTGGCAGGGCAGAGAGCTCTTCTGACCCATTCAGGGACCCCCACACTGAACTTTTTGATGATGCCCCCACAGACAGCAGAAGTTGTGGGTATTTTCTCCTCCCTCTTATGTGTCTCACACAGAGAACCTCCGGGACTATCTAATATGCTACTTTTTAAAGACATCAACTTACTACAGGCCTTCTGAACCTAATTTAAACTTCAAACTTTATTGGATTAAGGGGGATGAAATTTAGCACCTCTGTGAAAGCAAATAAAGACTGTTAAATCAATAAGCATTTGATTAATTTTTCAGACAAAATAAGCACCACAAGAAAACAGTGAAATACAATAGATCATAAAAACCAAAATGGGCAGGCATCATCTAATTTAAATGCTGTCATCTATACTGCTTGGGTCACCTTCAGCAATTATTACTTATTGCATGCAACAACAGCAACGGAAACCACAACCAGTATGTGAAGGCAAGACATCAAGGGAACAAAGCAATTCAAAAAGGAAGAAGAATTTCAGCTAGACTGACAAGCAGAGGCACTTTTCTTGAATGATACTGTTGTGGTTTAAGCCCAGCCAGTAACAACCAGAGTGAGAGATAGGATGAGCTCTGACTGGTTTCCTTGTGATTGTATGAGTAAAGTGGCAGTAGTTGCACATGGATGACAAGAAGGTGATCAGGAGTAGTCAGTATGGATTTGCCACAAGGAAATCACACTTAATAAACCTGACTGCCTTCTATCATGGACAACTGGCTGGATAGATGAGTGGACAGCAGTGGATAATGTCCACCTGTACTTCTGCAAGGCTTTGGACACTGCTTCCCACACCATCCTCAGAGGCAAGCTCAGGAAGTACAGGCTGGATGAGTGGACAATGAGGTGGATTGAGAACTGTCTGAATGGCAGATCTCAGAGGGTTGTGTTGTGGTCAGTGGCACAGGGTCTAGCTGGACATCAGTGGTGCTGGTACCTACCGGACACCAGTAACTAGTGGTGTCCCCCAAGGGTCAATACTGGGTCCAGCACTGTTTGATTTATTCATCGATGTCTCAGATGGAGGAATAGAGTGTCTCCTCCACAAGTTTGCTGATGATAATGCAAAACTGGGAGGAGTGGCTGATAACCCAGAGAGCTGTGAGAGATTCAGAAGAATTTAGGCAGACTGGAGAGAAGGACAGAGAGAACCTTTTGGAACTCAACAAAAGAAAGCACAGGGTCCTGCAACTTGGAAGGCACAACCCCATGTATCAGTACAGGCTGACCATCTGGAAAGTATCTCTGTGGAGAAGGATGTGAGGGTCCCGGTGAACAGCAAGCTGCCCATGAGCCTGCAGTGTGCCTTCCCTCGTGGCCACTGGTATCCCAGGGTGCAATAGGAAGCACACCATCAGCATATCAAGGGAAGTGATCCTTGCCCTCTATTCAGCCCTTGTGGGGCCTCACCTGGAGTACTGTATCCAGTTTAGGGCTCCCCAGTACAGGAGAGATGTGGAGCTCCTGAAGCAAGTCCAGCAAAGGACTACTGGAGTGATTAAGGGTCTGAAGCACCTCTCATGTGAGGAAAGGCTGAGGGAGCTGGGCCTGTTCAGCCTAAAGAAGAGAAGGCTCAGGGGGGATCTGATCAATGTGTCTAAGTGTCTGAAGGGAAGATGTTAAGAGGATAGGATGAGAAAGATGTGGCTGTTCAGCATGGAGAAGAGAAGGCTGCATGGAGACCTTATAGCAGCCTTCCAATATCTGAAGGGGGCCTATAGGGATGCTCAGAGGGACTCTTCATGAGGAACTGTACTGACAGGACAAGGGGTAATGGGTTCAAACTTAAACACGGAAAGTTTAGATTGGATATGAGGAAGAAAATCTTTACTGTAAGGGTGGTGAGGCACTGGAATGGGTTGCCCAGGGAAATTGTGAATGCTCTATCGCTGGCTATGCTTAAGGCCAGGTTGGACATAGCCTTGGTTTAGCAGGAGGCGTCCCTGCCCCTGGCAGAGGCATTGGAACTAGATGATCTTAACTATTCTATGATTCTATAGGGCCAGACTCTTTTCAGTGGTGCCAGGCAACAGGACAAAAGGCAACAGGCATAAACTAAAACACAGAAAGTTACACCTGAACATGAGGAAGAACTTTACTGTGAGGCTGACTGAGCAATGAAATAGGTTGCCCAGAGAGGCTGTGGAGTCTCCCTCCCTGGAGATACTGAAGACTTGTTTGGACACAATCCTAAGCAATGTGTTCTAGGTGACCTGGCTTGAGCAGTGGGGTTGGGTTAGATTACCTTGGTTGGTCCCTTCCAGCCTCAACCATTCTGTGATTCTGTGAAAGACCAGAGAGCACAGCATTACCCATTATACCACCATCTTCCCAGTGGGTTACATAGAACTGAGAACTAGTAAGGTCAAGTTAAAGCATCCTTGTAAAGAGCAATTACAGCAGATATACCCAGTCCAGGTCACATGTGCTTCACCCAAAGGTTGGCTGTGTAACCGCCGATTCCAACTCAAAAGATGTCAGCCTTGCTAGTATCGGACCCTTCAGCTTTATGTTACACAACACAGTCTGTTTTACACAGTAAGACAAGCTGCATCCCTTCCTCTCTTTCCCACACTTCTCAAACCATAGGAGAGGAACAGTCCCCTCAAATACACTTACATTATGCCTTAACTAATAGCACTAACCACAGGGCTACAGGAAAATGCCACTTCCCTCCTGCTCTGGGAGCTCCTACAACCAGCACTGCCCACCAGCTATGCTTGGTATGCAGCTGAGACATTGCACAGAAGCCACGCTCATGGATAACCACAAGTTACAACACCAAAAGATGTGCAAGTCCATGCATAAAGAGGAAGATTTCACACAGCTGCTGTTCTTATGATCTCTTTAGATACATGTAAGGCAGCCTGCCCTGCTGCTTCTTCTCGGCTGGTAAATTCAGGTGTGGATTTGCCTCACAGCAGTCTAGGAAGACTTTTCAGAATATGAATCCTCATTCTGTGGGAAGAGAAACTCTCAAGAAGCTACAAATATAAAGTAAAAAAGTGCGTTGGCCATAACTACTGCATTCTAATTGATCCAAATAAATACCTGTAACTATCCAAGGCTGTCAATAATGCTAAGAGAAAGTTTTGCTCAGCTGAATCTACCCAGCTGAAGCCTTTCCCATTAATATTTCTTCTGCCTTATACACAGAGCTCTGCAGATTTATTTCATATCCATGTTACATTACTCATATGAATATGTCATTTGAAATTATTTTAGACATAATATTTACAAAATTAACTCAGTAAGAAAGCTTACTGCAGGGGGATTCCAGTTTCAACTGCTTAAACCACTTGGTCTAATAATTTGTTGTAGTAAATAAATGTTATGAAATTTGATGGAGAAACTATTATCCAAATTACTGAACAACAACAGAAGAGCCTTTATTTTGTTCCAGGAATGCATTTCTGGCAAAGAAAATAACAGTCATATACAATGTCTTTTTATAGATTAGTCAGGGGAAAAATGACTGCATTGATATACTGCAAACTGAGGGGTTTTTTCTTTCCCAAGGAATTACAAGTGACATCAGTTTTCATAATATCTGAGAATATACTTTGTTGAAAGAATTCCAGCTTTTTCATTCTGCTAAGTTGTGTTACTGAGACAAACTTTCCCATTGTTTATTGTTTGCCAAGCTGTGGCTCTGGTGTACAAAAAAAAAGTGTTTCAAGCTCTCAAATATTTTCCTGAATAATTATTTTATTGTTTTCTCTTGATCAAAGCAGGAGAATGACCCTACTGAGATCTGTAACAGTATTTGCAAGGGGCTTGAAACCTCCACCTCCAGTAAATAAAATAAAATTGCCCATGAGGTCTCAGAAGACTGTTCTCAGGATAGTTATTCCTGGAACATGATGGTTCAAGCAACCCTCTTCAGGGGTCAAAAATGTTGTTCAAATACCTATGCAGTAAGTACTGGGGTTCTACAGAGGAAAACAGTTTACAAGATCTTCCTCAACATGATAAGCAAAGTACGGGGGGGGGGGGGGGAGGAGAAAGGGGACAGAAAGAGCCGAGACTGTGGGATTTTATGGAAAATCCCTAAGGAAGTCTGCCTGTCCTCCCCTTCATCACTATCTACAGTGTGTTTGGGAAACACTACTGATCTGTCAAATAAATCTTTGCTCTAAAATAAAGCTGAAGATCTATCAGACACATGGGATGTATTGTCTATCCCACAGTAAGACTTACGTAACTTTTCTTTCCATGCAGAAATAACAATGATCTTCAACTCTGCAGGTTAAACCTTTCACACAAATGACTCTGAATTGACAGATTGTGCTGTTGACTCAAACTTCAGCAGTTCAAGACTTTTTTTGGTCATTTCAGTGGGAAAAGGATAAAAATCATGTGTTTGACATTGGTGAGATACTGTGAATTGCCACATTGTCACCAGTTGCTACTAATTGCTACCATCATTGGCATCTGCAGCACAAAACCTTTCTTAATACAAACAGACTCATATGAAGAATGGACAGCCCTGTACTCCTACCGCTCACTCTGCATGAAGGAAGTAACATTTACAGATAAGAAAATGAAAATATTCTTTATATGTAACCCTATCACAAGCCAAGAAAAATCACATTTGATAATTGTGGTCACAAAGAGTTTCTTAACATACATATTTCATTGTGAAAAAGTAGCTTAATACTTTGAAACCACTTCTATTAAATATACTGTCTTCAGCAAGTGTTTTTTTAAAAAGACCGCCAAAAATTTAGATATATATATATATATATACATATAACATAGGTGCCATCTCCTTTCTCATCTTAATTGGCTCCCCTGACACAAGAGGACTGCGAAAGTTTATTCCAGTATAATTTGTTCTCTATTTTTTAACTGTATCCACGTTCCATCTAAGAGTATTTTCCCTTTTTTTTTTTTTCTCACTGTTAATATCTCATTTTCGTGTTTGCAGAATTAATTAGGGCATGGCATACTCTCCCTCATGAATGACCCCAAAAGACTTGTCTCAATTATTTTTCTAGTTCCAGGATGTCTTAGCATCCCTATTCTGCAAAAGACATAGCGTGGTGCAGCGACTCTCACATACATTGAAAGCAGGAGCTCTTGTACTGGGCTTGGTTCAAGGACCAGGGGTAGAAGTTAGGCGAAGCATCAGGACTCATCTGATTTCATGCAGCCACCTTTTGAGACTATGTTGGTCTTTCTCTTGTAGTGGAATCCTGTTTTTATGAAAGTCAGCAGAAGTATTTCTCACCCCATGCTGGACATCATTACTGTCATCATCTAAAATCAAACCCACTTAAATCTTTGATTAATTTAATCCAACTACAGAGGGTCATTTTTAGGTCCTTAAGGCCAAATGCATAACCTAAGTTCTTACTGTGGAGTATCAGCAGGATTTCACAGCAGAATGTGTTATGCAGCTGTGTGCCTATTGAGCAATGTCACACAAAGTGACTTTTTATTCCCTCTTTTTTGTTAAGAGGAACACTTGATGTAAGACAAACTATGCTGTTGACCCAGACTTCAGCAGATGTTCCACAAGCCACTACTCTATGGGAAGCCCAGAGCAGCAGCTCATTGCAATCAGCAATCATTTCTGCAAGTTCTTCTTCTGCAAAGCAAAGATTATAACAATTCTCAGAAAATAACCTGTGTAACAGTCAAAAGGCGAGCCCATAATAATCTTTTGAAGAAGATCTATGAGATAGGTCTTCACTATGACAGTGAAGATCTCTCACTGTAATGAATAAAATTAGTTAAAAGCTCCATAATCAGAGGATAGGTGATGCTGTGGTTGTTAAAGCACAAGCATTTAATTAAGATAACTTGGGTTTGCCTTTTTCTTCGTAAACTTTGCCACTGTCACCTTGGTGAGTTTTGTCCAACCACTTGTCTACATTTATGTCCTGCTCTGTATCTCATTTTGAAGCAGCCTTATTTCCAACTTTGTTGATTCTGACTGTCAAAGCCTTGGTGCAGGAAGCACCAGGAGCAGCAGCAAGAATGAAATGCTCTGGCTAATAAGACATCAACCAAGCACCTGGAGTACTACCACATGAGTTCTTGGGCTGTCCAGCACATGCCGCATGAAGCTGCATCCTTTCAGTATTAACAAAGTCCAGATGAAGCTGTACCTAGATTCTGATGTCTGAAATCATACTGAAGAATAAGTTATCCTCTAAAGCCATTTCAGTCTGTCAATAAAGCATATTCTTGGATGACACCAACTGTCATGGCTGCACTGAGTCAAAGCAGTGACAATAAATCCAACCATAGGATCCATTCCAATGACAAAAAATAAAACATTTCCTCATGTTTGCTTTGCTTTCTTTTCACCTCCTCCCCCTCCCCCCTTCTTATTTTTTCCAGTGTATGAAGCCAATAGCTTTGCAGAAAAAAAAAAAAATCCCTGCAATTAAATGTCCCGGCACGTAGATCTTGCTGCTGCCTTGCAGAAAGATCAACAGTTTTACTATTAAAGAAAATAAGTCTTTGTTCGCAGTGCAACCTGTGTGAAACTCCTAGTAATCAATGAAAGAAACACCTCATTAACAGACCTTCCATGATGGAGGATAGTGTTAGCTCAGAAGAAGAGATGGAAGGCAATCTCAAAGAGCTAATACAGACTCCAGGGTTATAGACAGGGTTCTAGAGAAATTGTAGTGCACACCTTATGTTGCTAGAAAAGATCTTGTTAGAAGTACCTACATCTTGTTTCAAACAGAGTCTTCGTGTTGCACAACAAAGCCATGACATCCCCCAGAGAAACCTCCATACTATTCCCTTTATCTCCTTTAAATGAACAAAGAATCCATTTATAGATATTCAGTTTCAAAATTACTCAGTTCTGGCACTCCGTCACAGCCTCCTGCGGGGCCCAACAGCAGCACAGGGAATTTGATTTCTGTTCTCATAAAGTTCTGTCATTGAGGGCTAGTCAATAAAATATTGTTTCAGTTTTTACTGCCAAAAGTGATAAGCCATGCTTGTATCGTGTGTCAACCCAGGCAACCACAAAGCACTTTACAGTACTTTATTTTACAGAACAGGGGTAAATGCACATCCCACCCATACAAAGATAATCCTGGAACACTAAGTTACAGGGCATGCACTGTCTGATCACTGTGTCCATTACCTGTGCAGCCCAAGTAATTCTTCAAACCTCCTGGTTAAGTACTTACTCAGCTTAACTGGATTTAGGTTGCAAAACAAAGCAGGAATCCATTATTCTCTGTAGGATTTTGTGAACTATGAAAATTTATACTTAAACATTCCTTGTAACATGTATTCCTATGTTACGAGAGTAAATAACAATTCATGCATTTGTGAACAGCTAAATATACATTGCAATATTGAAACTAAGAAGTTAGCAACAAAAATGGCAAAATGAAAACAAAAGAAAATCAACACTGTTTTCCTCTGCTGGAACATGAAGGAGGCGTAAAATAATTTTTAAAAATTCACCTGCACTAACAAGCACAGCAACAGTCATTCCTTGCATGTTGCAATGTCAGAGAATGTGGCCGAAGTATAGCATTGCTTTGAATGTGAACATGGTTCCAGGAACACATTTTGTTCCCCACACAGTGTGTCAGTTTCTTAGTTAGCTGGACATAGCCTTTCTAGACTGAAAAAAGAGGAAGACTACAAATACAGGTATTACTTTATAGTGTCTCAGCATGTATCCCCTATGGGCATAGAAAGGATGGAGTAGAAAGTGTAGGCACTAACACAGCTACTGTTATTTTCTCTGGAAGGCTGATTTGGAAAGAATGAAGAATAAGTTTTTCCTTTAAGACCAGCCACAAAACTGAACCAATGTGGATGAGAGGCTGGAAAGTAGAAGTAAATTACTTTTCTTCTAACAAATGAAGGAAATAAAAGCAGTTCCTTGCTCAGAGCGATCACATTTATACAAATTGGTGCCTAGAGACACAGCCTGCCCTACAGAAACAAAGCTCACTGTAATGAGTCCAGCTGCATATCCAGGCAAAGTTATCCTGGGTCAATGTGACAAAGACAACATTCATGACGGCTACCACAGAAGAAGTCATATAAAACTTACACTGAATTCCTGCTTATAGAAGATAGGAAGGGGACAACTCCTTGACTCTGGACAGGAAAATTATTTAGGTCCTATAGGTAGAGGATCTATTTTATGAACCACAGCTACCTGTAGTGATCACCAAGGCCTTCAAATCTCATTTAAGAGCAGTGTGTTCATTCATCAACTTTAGTTACCACAACAAGATAAAGGTTCCAGGTACTACACTGAATTATGCAACTCTAGATAACTAAAATACTGTTTTCATTAGAACTGATTTCTGGAGAGGAAACGATTGTCAGCAACTTCACTGTATGCATAATTTTATTGTTTAGGTGAGAGGCTGGAGAGTTGTTCTGCTACCAACGAACTGCAAAAGTAGAGGCCTCAAACAGCTCCTGTCGCTCATGCAGGTAAAGAGGCTGCTAACCCAGGAAGCTGGGAAACAGTGACAGGAAAAAACAACAAAAAAAAGAGGAAGAGGACAATCAAAAGCAAGGGGCTTCCTCCTAAATCTGTTGTTCCTATCCAGAACCACTTTGCTGTCCTGCAGGGGGCTGATGAGGAACCCCACTCCCACCAGGAACAGCACCATGAACAACCACCTGATGCACTGGTAAAGAAGGTTGCTACTGGTGCTCCCAGGAAAAAGTGGTGGGCCATAGTAGTAGGGGATTCTACTCTGAAAGGAACAGAGGCACCCGTCTGTCAGCCAGACCCGGTCTCGAGGGAGGTGTGTTGCCTACCAGGGGCTCGGATTAGGGATGTTACAGAGAAGCTGCCTGCTGCAGTCAGTCCCACTGACTATTACCCTCTTCTAGTGATCCATGTGGGTGCTACTGATACAGATTGCAGTAACCTGGAGAATATAAAGAAGGACTACAGAGCTCTGGGAGAGGTGGTTAGGGGCTCTGGAGCTCAGATTGTCTTTTCGCCTGTTCTCCAGGATACAGGGCAGGACCTTAACAAGGCTAGGAGGATTGACCAGGTTAATAAATGGTTGGAAGGGTGGTGCTGTACTCACGGGTTTGGGTACCTAGAACACGGGACTCAATTTAGTGGGCTGGTGGAGCTGGTTTGACAAAGAAAGGGAAAAGGGGATTTGGTAGGAGACTTGCCAGACTGGTCAAGGATGCTTTAAACTAGATGTGTTGGGGGAAGGAGGGCATTGTTCCATCCCAACACACCCAGTCACTTGCCAGCACCTATAGTAAACGTTCAGAGCAGTGTAGACATACTCCAGCTGCTCCAGCCAATGAGCCGGCTTCTATCAGAGCTAGGCTGAGACGCCTTTATACAAATGCCGGTAGCATGGGGAACAAACAAGAGGAATTGGAGATGTGTGCATGTCTACAGGGGTATGGTATCATAGGTATCATAGAAACATGGTGGGATGGCTCTTATGACTGGTGTGTTGGAATGGAAGGTTACAGGCTCTTTAGGAAAGACAGGCCCAGTAGGCAGGGAGGGGGAGTTGCTGTTATGTTAGGGATAGGCTGGAGAGTATGGAACTCTGTCTGGGGACAGGTGAGCAGTTGACAGAGAGTTTGTGGGTCAGGGTTAAAGGGAGAACAGCGATGGGAGACATTATTGTGGGGATCTGTTACAGATTGCCTGACCAAGATGGCTTGGTGGACGAAGAGCACTACAGACAGATAGGAATAGCCTCACGCTCGCAGGCCTCGTTCTCATGGGGGACTTCAACCACCCTGATATCTGTTGGAGGGACGGCACGGCCCAGCATAAGCAATCCAGGAAGTTCCCCAGTTGTGTGAAAGACAACTTCCTTCTGCAAGTAATAGAGCAGCCGAAGAGGAGATGTGCCCTGCTTGACCTCATCCTCACCAAGAGGGAAGGGCTGGTTGGAAATGTGATGCTGCAGGGTAGCCTTCATTGCAGCAATCATGAAATGGTCGAGTTCAAGATCTTCAGGACAGTGAGAAGAGCGTGCAGCAAACTCACTGCACTGGACTTCAAGAGAGCAGACTTTGGCCTCTTTAGGAACCCGCTCAGTAGGTTTCATGGGATATACCCCTAGGGGGCAGGGGGGGCCAAGGCTGCTGGTTGATATTCAAGGATCACCTGCTGCAAGCTCAGGAGCGATACATCCCTACTAGAAGGAAGTACTGCAGGAGGGC
>JASSUY010038215.1:21238-55769 GCA_032466535.1 Forpus xanthops | reverse complement strand
GGCCGGGTTGGACATAGCCTTGGGTGGCATGGTTTAGTGTGAGGTGTCCCTGCCCATGGCAGGGGGGTTGGAACTGAGTGATCATAAGGTCCTTTCCAACCGTAACTATTCTATGATTCTATGATCTTCATTTGGCTTTTTAATTACCCAGTTCTCACTCGAGACCCGCTACGCTGGTGCATTTCCACACTGTGATTTCTCTCTCAAGATACTTGAGGTTTAACAAGAACAGCCTCCTCCAAAGCACCAGGCCCCAGCTGCCTGTGGTAACCATCTATTACCTTAATTAAAAGGCAGTAAACCCCAGGCACTCAGCTTCTGCTCCCTTTGCACCTCCCCAGCTCCTCTGCCGAGCTGCTCTGTAAGAGAAGCGGATGCCCTATCTCCCACCACCTGGTAAAGCAACCACGCTCCTGAAAACAAACCACTTCAGCAATACCCAAGTTATCTGAGCCTGTACGCTGGCACAAGACCAAAGACAGGGTAAGTGTGCGTCAGCAGAGATTGCTGTGTAATAGGGACGGTCCTTGGCCTCCAGCTCCAGTGTTGAGGTGCGGCTGCTGCTGCTGCCCATGCGCTGGGAAGCCGGACCGGCTCCAACCCTGAGACCCTGGGAAACCGCTCCCTCCCATCCATGCATCCCCCATGGCCAAACCCCATCGTGGGCAGCAGGGAAGGCAGAGGCAGGGATTGGGTCCAGGGGAATGGCCACCCGCTGTTCTCACCCTGTGGACCAGGCTCCCCCATCTCAGCAGCGGGTCTAAGGTTCACCGAGCTCTCACCTTTGGCACCTAGGAGCTGCTGCTTGGCTTCCCTCTTACCCATCCGGGTGCAGGGGGACTCTGAGAAGCGGACACAACCCAACAGCACGGATCGGAGCGCTGGGAGCAGAGCCAGGCTTCTTCAGGAAGGTAATGGTGACTCCCCAGCCCCAACCACCACCCCCAGGTTGAGCTCTCCATGTGCCGTCAGGAAGAAGCCTTGCATCCCAGCCACAGAGAGGCGTCAGAAGGGAGGGTGGCACCGTCCTCGGTGACTCCCCGTCCAAGAGAAGAGGGATTTAGGAAGACTCAGGAAGGCCTCTGCCCTACCCCATCCTCTCTGGCAGCTGAAGAGCTGAAGGAAAGGTCTGAGCCACACACTTGGTCGCATCCATAGCCCAGGGCATGTTTATTGCTGCCATATTTCCCCCACCCACTCTGTCTGTTAAAGCTCTCTCCTTGCTGGTTAAGGGTCACTAACTGGCTGCGCAGGTAATGACCCTTACTCCCTTCCCCTTAGCTTTGAGGAGAGCTGATTGTGCTGGGAAATAAGCGCTGTGTAAATCTAACAGTGTTTATGTACCAAGCCCTTTCAATGGGGATTTTCATACCCTCATGTAACCTTGGCTGAAGTGTACTTTCCAAGCAGCTGTACTCCTATACAAGCACCACAAGAGCTCTATCAGGTAGGACGATACTCCCAAAACCAGAGAAGGGCTTTGAGCTGAATACTTGAAGTTAGCTGGGGAGGTAGGTGCATGGCTGCTATCGGGGGGGGGGGGGAACAAATCCTAATCTGGAAGAACCTAAAGCATCATCTCTGAAAACTGCAGAGCTGGATATCTGTGTAAATCTACATTGGAGTCCTATTAATTGTGGCTCTTGCTGACTGCTGTACCCCTGCAGAATCTCAGTGAGTGTCTTTAATGGCTTTAGGATCTCTTAGAGCTTGTGTAGAAAAGCTTAAACATCAGTTCGACACCATTAGACTCAAACATCATTAATTTCCCAGGAAGTTAAATAGAGTCTTAAATGTCACTTCTGAGCAGCTCCATCCCCAAAGGTAGGCATTTCTTTTCTTTCTTCACTGTTTCCCTTTGGAAATAAAAGGCTTATCCCCCAACAGTGAATATGCCAGGATACCCCTCCTCAGGTTAAATATATCTCAGAGATACCATTTATTGAGTGGCAAAAGCCAAGCCACTGCTGTTGCATTCCAGAACAAATACTTGCTCTGCTGCCTCATGCTTCTGGGTTTTGCTACTAACTTCTATGCCCATAGAAGAAGAGTTTGAGGGGCTGCTCCTTAGGTAAAGTTCACTTCCCTGCTAACTCTAAACTGAGTCACCCTCATAAACAGATTTGTCAGGTTCCTTCTTAGAAACAGCGAGGGGAAGCGGTCCAAATGCAGCATCACTTTACCCAGCAAGCAGATTACCCTTAAGTTGATTTGCACTACAGAAGTGGTCTCCATAGGGGAAGCTGGTTGACACTGCTCAGAGCTGCATCCTCCTGCCCACGGGAAGGAGAGAGGAGACATAGAGACAAGGGAACAGGGCTGGCTGAGAACATAATTTCCTCGGCACAATGATGCTTCCTCCTCTATTAGGAAGTGAGAAATGATCTGTGTCATGGCCATTTCAGTGCTCACCTCCTAGGTGGGTATAAGACAAGTCAAGGCTGTCCTGACTTGACTGCAAGACACAAGTATTAAGCTGTATTTGGAGACTAAATCCACCGATGGGATTTTTTACAGTTGACTGACATCAGTCTACCTCTGTGGCCCTATTCTGAGCGGGTTCAGCTTTCCCTGCCACTCAGCATGGTCTGTAGGCAGGACAGGACTCGTATCACCTCAGCTGTTCCCCTGGCTGCTCCCTAAATTGACAAGTTATTCTTTGCCAGGATCAGGCTACAGCCCCAAAATCCAGCATCCAGCAGTCCCGGTTAAAGTTACCCCTCAGCATTTCCTGCGTGGGAAAGCATGCTAAAGCCATTTTGCACAGAAGCATTGGTGGCTTCTTAGAAGCCTGTAGCGAGCCAAATGAGACGTGGTAGTTCCACTGACAGGAGCTATCTGCCATGCAGATGTGTTCTGCTGGGGCTGAACTCGCAGGAATCAGCAGGGAAGTCACTTGAATACTCCTGGATGTGCTCAGCCCAGGCAAGTCAGGGGGCTTTCCAGGTGAAGGATGAGCTTCTGCTTCTCTGGCTGAAAGAACAGGGATGCTGCTTGCTGTGAGGGCCCAGCACCATTATCTGCTCCTGGAGCAGGGATCAGTGACCCTGACAGGTTTGCAGAGCTAGCTGTGACCCTAACCCTGCTTTCCCTGGCAAGCTGTTCCCCAAGGCAACCACAGAAGGGTGGCTACTGCCATGTGAGGTGTCTGGAGCTCTTCCCAATTGTCCGTTAGCTGCTGAGCATGAGGTTTTACTCTGTGAACTCCTTTGGCAAACAGACAAAAAAGGACAAAGGAAATGGTTTTCCCTAAATCCCATTTTCCATTGAATTGGAATAAAGCCACTTGTTTTTCTTGCATGCTGTTCTCATGGTTGTAAGGGAGTTTCTTGCTTCCCTAGAGAGTTTTATGGCTTATCGGCTGCAGTAGCCAATGAAACTGCCCAGAAAGTATTTCAAGGCCTACAGAGAGGCAAACGTATGCAATTAAATACCATAAGGAGCACCCTTATGCTGTACCTAAAATATAACCTACCCCTAATGGGCTGGGCTGTACAAACTGTGACCCCACTGTTCATCACTGGGCTGTATGAGCTGCAGGAGAAGGTTTTACCCCTGGTCTTTAGGGAGATGAAAGTGCATCTCGCTGGGCAGAAACCCCACCTCTGTCTAATGATACAGATCTGTGTTCTCCCAGCACGGAGGAATGATCTTAATGACAGCCTGCTCTGGTGACAGCTCAGGGAAGGGAGAATGATTAAAGGCCTGGATTGCAGGGGAAGATGGGCAAAGAAGAGGTATGTGGGATGAGCAGCATGCAGGAACAAGAGGCTTTTGTCAGATGAGTGAGCTACAGAGACTTCCCTGGGCAGGGCCACTCTTGGGTGTCCTTATAGAGATGTTCCTTGCTCATTTGCAGGCTCTGCAGACCAAATCCTGCAAGCCCCAGCAGAAGTCGGAGTATTTGCACTGACTCTTCCTTGCACGTCCTGCAGACCTGCGCTGTCTGGCTGACCAGGGAGTTATTCAGGAGCACACAGAGGGAAGCACCCCATGCCAGCAGTGTTCACCTGGGCATGGGATAGCAGCATGGGAGTCAGGACACGCAGGCAGAGAAGAGCAGCCATGCACAAACCTTTCAGCATCTTTCACAAGGCTCCTTCGCTGCCTTTGGGTGTTAGATCGGATCTGTATAGAGGTGCATCACAGTACAGGATTGCTGGTGGCATATTTCCCCTTTGCTGCTGTATGTGACGTGGGATAAGTGCATGCAAGGTCCTCTCATACCCTCTCCTGTTCAATCCAATGCCCCGTGAGCCTTCCTTTGCAAGCTCTGCATGAACCTTCCTTACCTACAGCTCCCCAGGTGAGCTGAGATTGGAGGAAGAGCCCTGCAAGGAAAAGCCAGGGCAAAGCTTTGGCTCACTGCAGGACAGCATTACCTACCGACAGCTGCCACAGGGAGCACGTTAGTGTCAGCTCCTTAAGATCAAGGCTGGGAGCAGGGGACATGTGCCACCCAAGAGGGCTCACACTGACCATCCCTTCCCAGGGTACAGCCAATGCTCTTCAGGTCAGGTTTGAGACATTCACTGTCATTCCCTGGTCATCACCGTGTGCTCTGCATGCTGCTTAAGCCAGGTCATCTCAGTCCTGGCCTTTTCACCCTTGCAAGGGACACGCTGACTTGAAGCAGAGCTGACACTGAACTCATCAGCTATGGAGGTGCACAGCCATTCCCTGGGCAAACTGGCAGCAGCATCACCCCTGCACCTGCGGTCACCTCCAGCCTGAGCTAGGCTCTCCTGGTCTAACTTCTGACCAGGACCCCCAATAGATGTGGGACATAAGCCTAAGCTCTTCACTAGCCCTTTGGGGAAGGAGGTGTGCTCAGGAGCAAGGCACACACATAAGCAATGTCCATCTGCCATCAGCTCTCCCCAGTATGTAGGAGATGCACGCAATTGGAGTCAAAGGCTTCTCGCTTGCATAGTTTCTTTCTAAAGACCTCCACCCTCTGGTCATTCCTGACAATGCAGATATTTTAATGGAATAGATTTGATTCAGGAGATTAATGCTTTTATTTTAGCCTGTTTTGAGGTTAGAATAGGCTCAAATGCCCCAGTGCCACCGCGGTGTCAGGAGTTGATGCAGAAGGCTCAGCCGACAGGCCTGGGATCACTGCAGATGCACATTGAATGAAGTTGGTTTCCTTACAGGGCATGGCACAGAGAGGAGTTCTGGGCACCGCCATGGAGGGAATTCATCCAACCTATCCCTACAAAGTGGTTCTGCTTGGGAGCACATCAGTGGGAAAGTCAAGCCTGGCCTACCGATACGTGAAGAATGACTTCAAGGAGTCACTGCCAACAGTGGGATGTGAGTCAGTGGCTTCAATAGCTTGATGGCTTCAGGCATGAGACCGGGCCTGATGCCCTTCCTTATAGCAGTGTTGAATGCAGCAGAACTGGTTGGTACATCTTCCAGTAGCACAGACCCACTTTTGAACGTAAAGCGACAGAAATACAGATTCAGCATTGCCACTAATAAATTCACTTACTGCAGTAGCACTAAAACCCAAAGCCAGAAAGTGAGTAATTGAGCTCATATTGGAAAAAAAAAAAAAAAACCCAACAAACAAACTAATTCAGTAAGTTCAGTTTCGACCCAGAGGTGTAAATCTTACCAAACAGGCATCCCTACACTGGACAGAAGAGGAAGCCCATCATCTGGACAGCAGAAACATACCCTCTACCATAGTGAGGTTCAACTGCCCAATTTATACTCCTGAAAGCAGTGGAGGTGAGACTGTAGCTAAATTGCTTGCTGCTGCCATGATAAATGAGGTGAGGGCAGCCGTATTCTCATTTGGTGTATTTATCAGTGTAATTACCTTCAGATGGGCTGCTCCAAGGACTGTGGCTCTTGTGCAGGGGCAGAACAGAACCTTAACATCATTCCTTCTTCCACCCACTGAGGCAACATGCCTTCCCCTGATTGCCTAATCGCCCCCATCAGCAGCCCATCCATCACCCCTATCAGGGTGCTGCCTTAATTCCCTTCACTAGGTATCTCATACACAGGAATGGACCTCCCACTTTGCCGTCACTTCCATCTCTCTGCAGCCCATGTTCCTTAGCACCGGGCTATGAGCAAAGCCATGCCCAGACTGTGCAGGGGTTTGGAGGCACCAAACACTGATTTGGGCAGCAGCAAAGAGTGAAACTGGAGTCCTGCTGCATGGCTCATCTGCCCCTTGCAAGCTCGGTCCTGTGCTGCCTGAGCTGACAGGCCATGCTGTGCATGCTCATGCTGCATCTCCAGATGGTCCCCATCATCAAGGCAAGACCCCTGCTCCGTCTAAAACCTCCCTTGAGCCAACATGTCTGCTGACATCAAGCTGCCTGCCCTGTGTGTTCACACCAGCATGGCTTCCTACAGCACCTAGACATTATAGATGTTCGTTTTACATGATGCACATGGATTTTGCCTTAAGGAGGCACAACAGACTCAAAGGTTGAGGTCTCACCTGCAGTCTGAAGGTGAAGGAGAACAAGGCACTGTGGAGGTGCTCTCCTTGCCCTTCTGCCTTAGCTCTGGCTGGTGCACAAGTGGCCATCTGCTCCCTGGGAGCAGGGATGGAGGCTTCCCTATAGTGGGACCCTTTTCAGTTGGTATTTCTATTCTGACCCACCAGGGAGGTGGAAGTGGCTCTCTATCTGGGGGCTGTTCTGCAGGGCTCAGAGCTATCTGACATCAGAACTAGTGTGCATCCACCCAAAGCTGCCTCCAGGAAGGACTCACAGCCATCCCATCAACAGTGCCAATGCCTATGAGCAAGCCACCACAGTTTTGTGCATTAGAGCACCTTTACTGACCCTCAGGTGGGATTTAACTTCACAGCAGCAAATCTGAGCTCCCTGCTCTTCCTTCAAGTAAACATGTGCCTTCCCTGCAGGCTCCTTCTTCACACAGATGCTCAACATGGAGGTGGCCACGGTCAAGTTGGAGATCTGGGACACGGCAGGCCAGGAGAAGTACCACAGTGTGTGCCACCTCTACTACCGGGGTGCCCGTGCTGCTCTCCTTGTTTACGACATCACCAACAAGGTAAGGCAGGGGATGCTGCTCTAAGCCATGCTGCAGCAGCAATGCCAGGGCAGTGGTGTCCAGATACACGAGCACCACTTGAGAATGTGAACATCCCACCTGGGATGTGCCGGGGCTGTCCTTGTCTGTGTAGGACCATGCCACCACCCTGGAGTGGGTTTTGATGCTGCAGAATGATTTCATCCCATCCGAGGCTGATTAAGCCTTAAAAGTGTTTGAGGGCTGGTGACTTGTTTCCCTGAGAGAGGGCAAGCAAAGTCATAGACTCACAGCATCCCAGGCCGGTTTGTGTCGGAAAGGAACCTTTAGTTCATCCAGCTCCAACCCCTGCCACAGGCAGGGACACCTTCCACTGGAGCACATTGCTCCAAGCCCCTGTGTCCAACCTGGCCTTGAACACTGCCAGGGATGGGGCAGCCACAGCTTCTCTGGGCACTCTGTGCCAGTGCCTCAGCACCCTCACAGGGAACAGCTTCTTCCTTATTCAGTTCAGTCTCCCTACCACATCTCTCTCACCCACTTTGGTTTGGTGCTACCCATTGAGCTTTGCTATGCCTGAAAGAAAAGGATTAAATCAAAATGAGATCCCGGAGTGGTTTGGCCTTCATCTCTCCAGGAAACACTCAACAGAGCAAAGCTGTGGCTGAGAGACCTGGAGAAGGAATTCCTTCCTGGCGAAATTGTCATTGCTTTGGTAGGCAACAAGGTGGACCTTGCTGCTGAGCGAGAAGTCACTACAGAGGTGAGTGCCTGGGGTGAGCTCCCAGATCCTCACAAGCAAACACTGGGATATGTCCTAGCAAAACCAAGAGTTTACAAGGCACAGACATCCCCAAATCCCATGTGCCATTCCTGACCTGCCATGAAACGCCACTGTAACTGAACAAGCAGCCCCAAGGGGGCTGAGGGAATAATTCTGCTTGTCTCTACCTAGGAGGGGGAAGAGTTTGCAAGGACCAGAGGCCTCCGGTTCATGGAGACATCGGCAAAATCCAACCACCAAGTAAATGATATCTTTATGGCCATAGGTGAGTTGTGCCATGGCTTTAGATGGAAGCAGAGCTGGGTGCAAAGGTCCCAAACCTCTGCTTCAATGCTACAGCTATCTTCCCCCCTGCAAAGCTGATCTCATTCATTGCTTGTGTTTGGCACTGAGGTCTTCTTCCTGGCTGGTCCGGCCTGTGCCACATCCAGCAAGTGCAATGGTCAGAGCCACAGCAGCCCATGGTTTCCATGAAATGAGTCAGACCTCTGGGCGGAAGGATGAGCAGATGCATCCCAGGATGCCCCAATATCTGAGATGGATTTCATGTCCTTTCCCAAAACCACACTTCTCTTTTCTTCAGTATCCACTCTACGTGTAGTGGTGTCCCCAGCATACCTGTTCAGTAGAGAGCTAATGTAGATACCATGGGACAAAACAGGCATTGCACCCCAGCCCCTGACAGGAGAAATGAGCCCTTTCCATCCTTGTGTTTCTTCCTAGCCCGAGAGCTCCTGCAGCGGGACCAAGAGAAGGCACTCGCCCCATCCCCACATGGGATGTCAACAGTCACCTTTGGGGAGGGCAGGATGCAGACAGGGTGCTGCCGGCCCTGAGGACCAGAGCTCTGGACTGGATGAGGTCCCCAAGAGGAGCAATGACAAGGCAAGAGGGATGCAGCAGGCAGGGGCAGCTCAGCCTCAGCACCCTCCCACTCGGAGCAAGGTCAGACTCACCTGAACCCAGCATGGGGGTTCCTCTGGCACTGCCTTCAAGCAAGAGGTGAAGCACAGGGGGTTCTCCCACCACCTTTCTGCTTCCAGAGAGGAGAGTGACCTCCCAGCGCTGCCACCAGCACCGACTGGTGCCTTCCCACCCCAGCTGCGCTTCACACCTCCATCTGCCTTCACATCTGGAGGGGGAGAGTGGAGCTTTGCACCAGGCTGAGAATAAAGAGAATGTTGCCCTAAAGAATGGGTTTGGGGGTTTTCCAGAACCTGGATGTCAGCCCCTACATAAGGTCAACGGGGAAACAAGATGAACCCTTCCCTCCCCAAACAATCCTAGACCCTCAGTGTTGGGCCAGGAGATCCTGGAAACAGACCCACAAACAGAGATCCTGAGGGTCACCCTTCTTGTCCCCAGAGCGGAGAGGAGGTATAGCGTGGGGACATCGCTCGTGCAGGGATGTTTGGGGACATGTAGCACATGGTCCCATGTGCTCTCAGGGTGTTTCTGACCCAGGCTGTGGAAGTAGAGCGACTGATTCTGCCCCTAGCACCGTGGAAATGAGTATGTAGGGAGCATCCATGGGTGCTGGTGTGCTGCAGAGACTCCAGGGGATGCACTTAGGAAAGGAAACCCTCTGGGGCTTATATTTAGGGTGGCTTTTGGGGATATGCCATGCGATAGAGGCAGCAGCTCTGCTGCACTGCACCCCTGTCAGGGCCAGCAGTTCTGGGGGTCACTGCCCTGCGCTGCATTCAGACAGAGAGGAAGGGACACGGGGATGAGAGGAAAAGGGTTTTTATTGCGGGCTCCAGCTCAGGGGCTCCGCTCTCCCGGGAGGGACTGGAGGTGCAGGTGTGGGGGGGCACAGGCTTCCTGCTGGGCAGCCCCCCCGGGATGGATGCCCTCATCCAGCGCCTGCCGCCGCCCGAAGCGCCCCACGGGCCTGATCCCACGTCCTGTATACCAGGAAGGGTCGATGTCCGGGTCTGCAAGGCAAAAGCCAAGGAGCCATCAGAGAGGGATGACAGAGGCCATGGAGGGAGGACAGGGCGTTGCACCCATGGGTGAGGGGTGACAACCGCCTGGGAAGAGGGAAAAGGGTTGAGGGGGATAAAAGGAAACCATTGCTTCTGCATAGAGACACCCACTTTGCTCCCCCCAGTGCAGGGGAGGATGGGGGTGCAGAGGGTTCTTGGGGCAGGGGTTGTGGGGAGCTCCCTTACTCCTGTTCTTACTGCGGATTTCCATGGAGCGCTCTCGGCGGCGGCTGCAGGCACCGGGCAGGGTCAGGCAGGCGAGCAGCAGGCAGAGCAGGCAGGCAGCCCCCAGCTTCATCCCCAGTGCTCTTTGGATGTGGCTTGGTCCTGCAGCCTCCCGGTGCCTGGCGCTTCCCGGTGGTGCCACAAAGGTGATGGCCTCTGGCACGGCTGCAAAGGGGTCTGGGTTGGTCAGGGGAGCTTGGGGGGGGGGTTTCAGTGGCCTGATAGCTCTGGGGACAACTGCTCCCTGCAAACGTGGGTTGTACAAACCCCAGGGTCGTTAAGGAGGGTTTTGTCCTAGCCAAGCACCTTGGGCCAGGCCTGGCATCTCTCTTTCTCTCTGGGGCTTACAGGGAGCCTATGGGATACTGCAGCCCAGGAGATGAGGATGGGGCCACTACCATAACACAGGGTTGGCAGCAGCAGACAAGGGCTGCACACATGGGTTCTGCTGCTGGATGGACCGTGGCCACCCCTGCACCCTTGGTACCCATCCCTGCATCCTTGGTACCCATCCCTGCATCCTTGGTACACACCCCTGGACCCGGCTGCTGAAGCTGGGAGCACCCTGTAACGCGCTTTATGGCACCAAGGCCATGAGCAGGACCATGCAGAGCAGGCTGAGCAATGAGCTTTGATCTCTGCAACCACCTGTGGCAAGGGAGCAGGGCAAGGGAAAGAAGCAGGAGAGCTGGGTTAAGCAGGACAGGGCAGGGACATGCAGCAGCCTTATTTCCAGGGGGGACATTTATTCGCTTAGGGCAGGGGTTGGAACCGGATGATCTTTAGCTCCTTTCCAACCCAAGCCATTCTGTGCTTCCGTGAGGCACTAAGTTTTTACCGCTCCCTTTCGGGAGCCGCTAAACCAGCTCGACAGACACAGTGACACACGCTCAGAGGCAAAGCGACGCTCCGGAGAGCGGACAGCGACAAAAGCATCACAAGAGGGAGAGGAAAGCCCGGCTCCGCACGCTGGGGCTGCACTTACCGCTGACTGCCGTCCCGCTGAGCCCCGCGGCCGCTCTCTGAGCCGGAGTCCTCTCCGGTCGCCGTTTTTATGGCCGGTTCTGTGCTGATGTCAGAGGCGAGCCCCGGCGGGACCGAGCGGGGCCATCTCCCCTCCCCAACGCCCCTCTCGAATCAGCACCGGCGGTTTCATGACTCAGAAGGGACCCGCATTTTGCCTTCTGCCGCCCCAGCGCTGGGAGCGTGCTCACATCCCTACCCTTGACCCGCTCCAGACAACGGGGAGGATGCTGCTGCCGTCCGTGGGTGATGCCGCCCTGAACTCGCTCCACCGCACGAGTCAGTGTGTGCCACCCCCCTTCCTCCTTCAACCCTCCCAAAAGGATGCTTTAGGGAAACTAGAACATCAGGGACAGAGAAGAGGGGAAGGCAGCTTACTGCGGCACACGGGCTGGCAGGAGGGGGCTCCTCTCCGCAGCATGGGGACGTCGGACCTCCTCTATTAAGTGAGTTAAACCACCCTCAGGAAGGAGTGTCTGATGGTGTTTGTTCCTCTGGATACAATGGTGGAGAAACCGGCTTGGGTTCCCAGCACTGGGGGCTGCTCAGTGTCCAAACACAGGTCCACCCCCAGGCAAAACTGGAATTACTGGGACTAGAAATACTCTGAGAGGGATGTGCTTGTGTTGGCAGGGTGGTGAAGACACCGGCACTGTCGAGGTGTGAGCAGGGGGAAGATCTCAGCTGTCACCCCCCTATAGGGTTGACATTGCCCTAAGGCAGACCTTCAGTTCATGCTGAAATCACAGCCAGTGCTGGGACAGTCACAGAAGCAAAGCTGGACACAGAGGGACGTCAAAGGCAGGGAAATGGATGAAGAGAGGAGAACCCATGCCTATCACATCTGTGTGACCAGCATCTGTCAACTCATATCGCCATCCTCTTCATCACCCTCTCCCCCTGTTCTTCTTCAGTTCCATCAATTCAGCTTCTTTCTGCTTTCACCTGCCTAGTTTAAAGAGTGCACCAGCTGGTTACAGGAGAGGATGGGAAGAGAAAGGAGCCTTTGCTCAAGTGAACTCAACAGACTGAAAACCACATCCCAGGTTCTGAGCACAAAACTGGCTTTATTGCATTATTTTGCATATATATATATATGATTTCTACACAGCAGATGGGGCAGGAAACCAGTAAATAACAATGTGGGTGACTAAAGCCTGAAAGATGCCTTAGCTTGCTCTGCTGATGCTCACTGCAGGGAATTCTCAGGGTCAAGCATCCAAGCAGTGGTGTGGAAAGACTTAAGTTGTAGATGAATACAGATACACTGAGATGCGGATGAAGCAAAGGCTGAACCCTGACAGCAGAAGGCTGGGTGCAAACCCTTAGCATTGCAGATATCTTCATGGAGCTCTCTTCTAGGATGCTAGCCAAGAAGCTGCATCCTGGCACTGAGGCTGGCTGGGCAGCAAGAGGTGCTCTCATGGTGCTTGGGAGAGTTTCTATGATGGCAGTGGTTTGCACTGACCCTTTTGAATTGTTTCACTTAAAAATAAGCAACTGGTTTTGTCTCCAGCTGGGAATCCCAGCCTATGGACTGACAAGACTGCTCTGGGATGACCACAGGACCATTTCTAGGCAGTTAGGAGTTGCTGCTATCGTGAAAGCTAAGCAGAAGTGTTATTTGCATGAAAATTCACACTACTGCTCATAATTCAAGTGGGTTTGGTTCATATGCACAGGAACAGTGTAAAGCAGTCCAGCCTGCATAGCCATTGATGGGGAACTGCCAGCGCTGGTCTGACATTCCTGCTCTGTATAAGAGTGATCCTTCCAGCATCACGTGCTGCAGAGGGGAGGAAGGGAGGGAGGAAGGTGGTGGCTATAAACAGGGACCAGCAGGAACTGAGCTGAGTGTTTAAAAAGAACCTCCTGCAAGTGAAAGCAGCCCCCTCCCCATCCTGCTGGCGTGGGTACAGGGCCAGGCATCCATCCACTGGGAATGCTGGAGAACAAGCAATTGTGGTGTCTAAGGGAGGGTGCTACCAAACCCACTGTCACTACTAGGACCACAGGGCCACTGCAGCACCCAAAGGCCATCACAGCCCCTCCAAAGGATCAGATGCTCCTATCAGGTTCTAATTCCATCATCAGGACAGGGGACATCCAAAGTACCTCCTGATATGGGCTGACCCCTCTGCAGAGTGTGGAAAGCCTTCAGGAGAGCACATACACAATCTTTCTGGAGTCCTAAACCTGCCAATAGAGTGGGGATACCTCTGAGAGGTGTAAAACCAACTGAACCCAACCAGGGGAAGGCTTCCAGCCTCTCTTCCACCTTTCTTTCCATCACTTCCCACAAGCCTTGCCCCACTCACATCCCCACATGGTCATGGCTGCTTCAAGCATGGTGGTGAGAAGCCTCAGTAGGTGTTTGCATGGCTTTGTGCAAAGATCTGTTGGCCAAGTGCTCACTGGGAGGGAGCCAGCACTGCTCCCACCCTGCTTTGCTGCTCAGGGAAGGGAGAAGATGCTCCAAGGGATACAGCAGGGAGCTGGGACCAGCACTGGGATGTGAATCCCAGCCCAGGATGCCTGCATCCCTGCTCTACCTGAGGTACTCAAGAACATCTTGCATTGACTGTCAGCTCCCGCTCTTGCTCAGCACCAGCAACTGAAGAGCAGGGACAGGCATCCTCCCATGAGAGCCCCTAGCCATGGGTCTGCACCCCAGTGCCTTGCTCCTCTCCCTGGCAGCTACCAGCAAGACTTCTTGCCCACAACCCCTGGCTCCCCTCCTGTCCGGGGCTTCAGGGAGAGATGGAGATGGGAGAAGGAAAAGCAAGTGCAGTGGGGAAGGAGGTGAGGCTTTGCGCTGAAGTCTTGCATCAGTGAAATGCAGTGGCAGGAGGGTCCCCTTCTCCTCAGGATAGGTGGGTCATCACAGGCTTCTGCAAGATGCCAGAGGGAGAACCTCAGCTCACCGCTGTGCCCACACCACAGCAGGCAATGCTTCTTGCTGCCCCATCCCATGGACCCACCCGGGCAGTGGGAACTCAAAGGTCCTCTTGATCCCCCCAGCCTGGGACTTATGACACCCCAGACCTCAGGGGGTGATACCCAGGCATGCCCTCCCCTTAGGGCTCCACCGGCTCAAGGACAGCATGGGAGGGACAGATTGCCCTAAGTGCCATGTGGTGTCCAGGCCAGCAGCCCCCCTCGGTGGCTTGGTTCCTACCGCAAAGAGCCTCTCCACTCTCCTGTTCTTCCCATTGGGGTTTCTCTGTGTCAGGGAGCCACGGTAAACGGAGTTGCGGTCAAAGGAGTCGTCAAGCCCTGTAGTGAAAGGGCAGAGATGGGCAGCAGGTTTCTGTTACCACCGAGTCACTGGGGTTTCACTATCCCATGCTGGCTGGGGCTTTGGGTGCTTCATTGCACTTCCTTCTCCAGGAGGGCGGTGGGAAGCACTTTCACAACAGGGAAAAGGAAGCTGTTGAGGTTCCCAGAGCACCGTGAGCTCAGCTGTCTAAACCTGGAATCCCTATGGCCAAAGCCAGGTGGAGGTCTCACCACTCAAACCTCTCCTGCCCTACCAAGTCTTTTCTCTGACGCCAACTTGCTCCAGCTGCTTTTACAAACTCACCTTTGCAAGTCACTGACCCACAGAGAGGGTGTCCAGGAGATGGAGTCACCCCATTGCCCAGGCAGAGGGGGTTAGGTTTGCCTGGTGACATCCATCTAATTGAACATCTCTCTATCTCCTTGTGGGGCTGACACGTTGCCCAGGCTGCCTTTATCTGCCTGTCCTTTGCAGGAAGGAGAGCAGATGACTCCTCTTCAGCATGAGAAGAATGGACCTTTCCACCTACCAGCCTCCGCCTGGGAAATAGCACTGTTAATTGTCTGCACGCATGGGGAAGATGCTATTCATCCTCTGCATTAAATGATCTTTCCTCCTTTCATCTTCCATTATCTGGGAAGAGACACACTCTTTCTGTATTTAAGCTTACGAGGCGAGATAAGAGAAAAGAAGAAAAGTCATTTCCTCATGGGTCTCACTCATATGGGTTAGGATGAAACACTTCCAGTGGTTGGCCCTCACCACACAAGCTGTTGTGCCAAGTTTCAGGTCACTGACTGCTCTGAAGCACTCCCAAGGCTGCTGATTGCCATAGGTGGGATGTGGAGGATCTCTTGCCCCCCACCAGACACCGACGGATGAGGCAGCTGAATAACAGCCTCAAGGATACCTTCTCCGAGATCAGCAAGCAAGGAAGAAATTGTTATCAGAAGAGGTGATGGGCTTAGGCTTTGAGGTCTCACAGCCAGCAGGATGCCACAGGAGAGATCTCCCTGGACTCTGGGGTGGCAGAGGACAGGCTGTATAGAAAGTCCTGGCTCCTGGAGGACTGAGCTGATTCAGCCTGGCCTCCGCTCTCCCATCAGCATCCCCATCCTGATAGCTCCTGCCTCCTTTCTAAATGGACCACCACAGGTTTCCCCTCTCCTAACAGGAGGCCATGAGCACAGGGAAGAGGATCCCCTTGTGGAGGGGGATGCAGAGAGGACTGAGCACCCCCTCAAACCCATCCCCATCCACCTACAGTTCCCCAACAGCCGTGGCAAAGCCTCGATCCTTACCGGTGATGTTGAGGGGACTGTTGAACTTCCTCCTGAACTCCTGCAGTCCAGGCATGGCCTGCAAGAGAAGGGGAGCAGCCTGCTGCGGGCAATGCGATGGGAAGACAGAGGTCCCCTCTGAGGCAGCTCCCTGGACACCCCGGATGTCTCCAGGCTGGATGCAGAGGCACACGCACCAGCCAGCACAGACCAAACACATACTCACTTTAACATCATCCGAGGACTCCCCGGGACTGCTGCTGGTGGCACCAGGAGAGTGGAGGCAGGCAGCCTGCGGGCAGAGGAAGGCAGGGGTTTCCCTCTGGGTGCAGGCAGCAGACAACTTTGTGTGCTTTCCTTTGCATTTTCACTCTCCTATTTAGACTGGGCTGATCCCAAGGTGAGCAAAAGAGGCAGTGCGCTGCTGCAGCCCTCCCGTAACACCCGGCACAGCACCGGTCCCAGATACAAAACCCTCCCTTGATGCATACAGGGAATCAGCATTGTCACCCACCCTTAGTGAGACATCTGCTCTCGGAGCCTTGGGGCAGGGAACCACGCAGCTGAGATGGAGCTGGGCACAGCAAGCAAGAGCTCAGCAAGCCAGGTAGCCCCTCACAGTGCCCATTGACAGCAGCACCAATCTGTGCATCTCAGGGCTGGGATCTCTCGTACCCCTCTCCATGCTCACCTGCCCATTTGACTTCTTCCTTGCCTTTTCCACCGACCTCACTGTCAGCCCCGCAGCTGACAGAGCCGCGATCCGAGATTCGATGTCCGAAACCTTTAGGAGGAAAAAGACCATCCAGAGGCTGGCTCCATCCCTGGCTCCATTTCCTGTCACTGCCTGGGCAAAGCAGCTCCAAGCCATGTCCTCACCTCATTCTCTGCCCGTTGCACCTGAGCGGCTGCTGAGGCCACTTTATCCTCCAGTTCTGACAGCTCTGAGTCAGTGGTGCCACTGTGTTGAGCCCCTTCTTCGAGCTCCTTCAGGGCACTCTCAAGCCGGAAGGTCTTCCCAGCAGTCAGATACACCTGAAAGGGGAAAACCCAACCAAACCATCAACCAAGGCAGCACCAACCTCCCTGGAGCTCTCAGCATCTCTGCAGCCCCCTACACAACAGCTCCTGCCACTACTTGATGGTTGCTTTCTTGCCTTGCAGTACAGGCGATACCAGCCACCTCTGGAAAGGCTTTTCATCTCATTTCCTCCCTTCCCCAGGCTTTTTGGGAGTGATTACTAACCCAGCAAAGTGGTAAAATGCTCAATGAGGGCACAGGAAGGATCAAACTCAGTGCCCTACTTGGGAAGCATCAGCACCTTTACTCCATGTGCTCAGAGGGGATGCAGGCACCTGCAGATCAGCGCAGGCTGCCACGTCCCATGGTGTCAGTGAGCTGGGAAGTTGATGCACTGACTTTCCACATGCACTCGGTCTGTGCTGCTGGGCTGCCCAGGACTGGGGACAGGGTGTGGGAGCTTGGCCCTGGGCCGTTAACCAACCTGCAAAGGACAGTTTGGCTCAGGAATTGCTCTGAATACACAGGTCCCAGCCAAGAGTCCCAGCAAATTAACATGCAAATGGAGCCCAGCAGCCGTGGGGCAGACATAGGGCTGCTGGCTGGGGATTCATGGTGCATGGGAAGCAGTGGGCTACTTTTGCTGCCTAGGTAAGAAGGGCAAAAGGACCTATCCCAATAAAACAGCAGGCTTTGCTGTCACTTGCCTCCTCCTGGGCTACTACAAGGATGCAAGTCCAAGAGGTGTTTGTATACAACCACATAAGATGGTCTCAGATGGGTTTTAGCCACTGTTTTGCTGACGCCCAAATCTCAGTATTGTCAGTGCAAGTCCTGCTCCTCCAATCCTCACTGATTTTCCTGGGCCAGGTAATGATCAAGACTGCCTGTCAAGACCCCCTGCTATACCCTGAAGTACCGAGCATCCACCCAGCTCACACCACCATGTCCCATAAGTCTCTCCCATGCCAGCGCAAGCCCTGAGACCAGAACAGATTGGCGACCTTTATGGGTGCTGTTTGTGAAGCAGCTCAACCTGTGAGTCACAGGGACACAATTTGTTGTTGAGCCATCGAACTGTCCCTGTGCCCTCTGATGTGGCGTGGTCCAGGAGCAGAGCATCAAGCTGTGACTCAGCCAGGGCCAGGAGGGAATGGCAGGCTGAGCATGCACCTCCCAGGGCCATCTCTACCCATCTCCTTGTCCCAGACATACCACTGATAGCATTAAGCTCATAGTTCACATCCTTTGCAGCCCTATCCCCTCTTCTGCGGACATCAAACCCTTCATGCAGACAGCCTTCTTTCCCTGGGATGCTGCATTTGGCCAGAAACCAGTTTCTGAGCACACTCTGCTGCCAGCAGCTCACTGCTTTTATGGTTAAGCTTTCCTCAATGAGAGATGATCCACACTGTGTTATAAAACCTGACAGTGAAACCTGATGGAGATGCATCTCTTTGCCCCATCCTCGAGGCGTTCCTTTGGATCTCGGCAAATGGCACTGTAGATGCAATCCATTTCCACCGGGAAACTATTCATATAGGTTTGCCATAAGCAACTGTTGGCGCTTCAGTGCCGCACTAACCCAGGAGGAGATTGTGCCCTAGATGTGAACTTATTTGGGCCCAATTCAGCATTAGCAAACAGGTAGGACATGCTATCCTTGTGTGTGAAAGCTTTGGTGAAACGCAGCGCTGGACAGGAGTCAAAGTGAAGCAGGACAAACGATTCTGCTGGAGCACGAGGCTGCAGAATCCAGCAAAGCAGCACTACAGCAAACTGAGGTCTGCACTCATCCTCCCTCCCTTGCATTCAGACAGGGAAACCAGGAGCTGAGCACAAGGAAAGCGACAATACTGAGCATCTGCACTTGTTGTTGTGACACCTCCTTTGTAAGAGAGCCCTGGTCACCATCAGGTAAGAGTGTACTCTAACCCCTCTGCCGTGCCCATCCTTACCCCCTAGCAAGAAACTTTGGGGGGTTTCCTCTGTATTCCCCCTCCCTCCTTGCTGCTGCCCTCCCTGCTTGCAGAAACCTCTCATGAACCTTAGAACCTTACGTTTTCTTCAAGCTCACGGTACGCTTCGGCCACCTCCTTCCCATCTCCCAGGCTGGCAGGATGCCCTGCAGGGAGGACACAGCCACCGTTGCACTGGCTCTCTCCATGCAACAACTCACACACCGCTTGCTCCGTGGCGTTTATGGTTCTCAGCACTTTGACCGTGATTTCGCTCAAAGCCTGAGCTGACGACTTCTGCGAGCGCCCAGCACAGGGGGGAGCAGGGAAAGAAATAAGGACGTTATTTCAAAACCAAGCAAGTCGGGCATCAGACCTTCAGGAGCTGTAGGAAGATGGAAAAGTGATAATCAAAGGGCTTACGGTGCTCCTGAAGGGCTTCCCACTGGAGATGGATGCGTGGCTAAACAGGGGTTTGACCTTAGCCCGTGCTCATTGGAGAATGGCTGTGACAAAAGAAGTCATCTCCAAAGTCTTAGCGGTTATCAGGGGATGTGTCACTCATCAGTGCACCTGAAGGCCACCCAGTTACTCAACAGATAAGATCTAATTGCAGCGTATTGCTTTCCACTTCAGCACAGGTGCAAATAACTCCAATAACCCCCAGAGTTTGTGGCAGAGAAAAGAAGGAACAACTATACTGTACTGCCACTTCCAGAACTTGGGACTGTCATCCCCTCTGCCCATCCCAAGGAGCACTGAGGGCAGTCATGCCCCTAAGTGCTGCCTTTTGCTTGCTAAGGCATTAAGTAAATGTCAAAACAGACTGAAGAAACTCATGATCTCTCTCTCAACTGATAATTCCCTAGAAACCAAGGAGATGGGTGATACACGCACTGGCAATGAAGAGTGGTGTTTACAACCGCACGTATTTCCAGGCAGGCCATCCAGCAGAGAACCAGCTCGCTCAGCACAGCTGGTATTTTTATCACTTTATGGTCCTTGGTGGCACAGCCGAGTTCTTCACATGTTCCATTAGGACCATGTGCTTTCATTGTGGTGTTCCCCAGTTTGATGACTTCCTCCTGACTGGAGACTCACATAAACCCAGACTCAGTCATGCAAAAGTGTGGATCTATTATAAGGAAAGTTGCTGTTAAAATCACACCCATGCTGACACAGCCTTTAAGCAAGGCTGGTTCATCTATGTCGCTGCTGGCATTTCTAAAGTGTTTTCAGTGTTACAATGAACCAAAAACCTGAATTTTGTTTAACTTCTCAGATTTGGTTCTGCTCAAGCTGTTGCAACCCAGCCAGGGTCCTCTTTGCTTAGGAGCTATCATATATAGCTCTTGTGTTACCTGCCTGCCTAGAGTCCATAATCACGCCTGCATCTTCCATGCTTCATAGACAGGTTTTGGTCAAAGAGAGTAGCAATTCTGCTTCATTTTACCCCCACTAACATCTCCCCATTCCTCACTGCAGGTCAGAGTGAGACTCCATCTGCTGCGGATCAGCAGCTCACTCAGGAATTAAGTTATCTTGCCTTGGTGAGTTACCACTTATCCTCTGTGCTGCAGCTAATTGGAAATGGCTACTAAGAAGATGCACATCATTCAGCACATGAGGGGCAGATAAACCTGACTGCAGTAATCACCTAAAAGCATCTGTAAGGAAAAGGGGACAGTTGAGGAGGTTTTTCAGTATGGAGGCAGTGCACTGGTGACTCAGTGGCTATAAGAGAACAGCAAATGGTACCCAAACCAGGAGGAAAGCCATGCTGGGAACAGCTGCTTGCTCTGATCTGGAGACTGTGCAAAGACTCCTAAAACAGTTTGGGTTGGAAAGGACCATTGGATCATCCAGTTCCAATCCCCTGGCACAGGCAGGGATAGCTTCCACTGGTCCAAGCTGCTTGAAGCCCGGTCCAGCCTGGCCTTGAACACTGCCAGGGATGGAGCATTCACAGCTCCCTTGGGCACTCTGTGCCAGCGCCTCAGCACTCTCACAGTGAAGAACTTCTTCCCTATCTCCAACCTGAACTTCCCTTGTTTCAATTTGAAACCATCACCCCTTGTCCTATCACTACAGTCCCCGACGAAGAGTCCGTCTCCACCACCCTTGTAGCCCCCTTCAGACACTGGAAGCTGCTCTGCGGTCTCCTTCATACCTGACACAGACTCACTAAATGCTCAAGGTGAGTACATGCAGCCACATGTCCAAGCAGGCAGGTTTTGCCAAGTGAGGCTGAGGAACGAAAGCCCATTAAAGAGAGGCCTCGTGGCACCATGGAAGTCTCCTTAACCTCAGATGAAAGGAGCTTTGCAGGAGAGGAGAGGGGTAGCGCTCTGGTAACGGATGTGGCAGAGCAAACACACTCATCCTCCACCCACAGCCAAGGCAGAAGGTAGGGATGAACAAATAAGCCATTAGAGACCTAACAAGGAATGCTGACCTCTCCTTTTTGTGCTAATGGACCATCTCAGGAGGCTCTACAAAGCTGGAGGGATGCAGATCTCCCTTTCTGAGTCACCTGGGCTGCCATGGGTTGCTCATCCCCAGGGCTGTCACCCATCAGCATCACACATCGGGTGAGGTGAGGGGAAAGCTGCTATCAGGCCATGGAAGCAATTCCCCATGCAAGGCTACACACAAACGAATACCTGTCCAGACATGCTGCAGGGATACACAGGGGAAAGCAGACCTCCAAAAGGCAGACAGCAAGCAAGGGGATAAATCAAAGCTGTGCTGGGCCATGGGGGTGAGGGATCCTATGGTGTAATGTGAATGGGGCCGGATGAAAGTTGTGTCCCCTGCTTCTCTCCTTGACCAGCCCCCAAAGATCGTGCACCGAATAGGGACAGGAGCCAGCATACTGCTGAAATACAGGAGATGCTTATCTAGCAGGGAGGAAGCAGGACCAGGGATATGGGGCCTCAGGAGCACTGAGAGGCCTGGAAGAGACATTTCAGGTTGTAGTGGGTGCCTGACAAAGGCTGCCAGTACTAAATGACCAAGCTCTGCTCCCACCTCAGGACTCTTCTTCACAAAGATATCCAGATCCTGAGATGGCTCTTCTATACAGATGTGGAGGTTGTGTACCTCTTCACGGTAAGCAGCACCGTGCAAGACCTCTAGGAGACTTTACTTTTGACCCTTGGATGAGACTGGGAGAGCCTAGAGAGCAGGGAAAGGTCCAGATCCAACACCTTAGAATTGCTCTTTGTTAAAGCAGACAGCTAAGCCAGACACACCACATCCCCAGGAGGCATTGAGGTGGAGGTGTGGGACTGAAGAGTTGCGTTAGCACAGTATAAACCATAAATCACTAAAAGCAGAAGGAACCGCAGATGGAGCCTAGAATGGTGTGAGTGGGTGGACACAGATTACCTTTCGAGCATCTCTGGCCATGTCATCACTGGAAGGACTCATCTCTGGCTTCTTTGCTCTCTTCTTTTCTTCACGCTCCTCTTCTTCAGAAGAGACTTCCTTGTCACTGATATTACTGGCTAACTCCTCCAGCTTCCTCTTCAACTCCTCCTCCTCTGCATCGGGATCAAGCTGGGTGTCTGGGGCTGGAGACTGAGGGAGCAGAAGAAGGAAGGTAGTTAAGAGTCTCCTGTGCTGGATGATGGGGCATGCCGAGGCCCAGATGCACTCCCCATGGCTGGCCAGGAGAGGAACACGAGGAGCTCAGCCATGGATGGACTTTGCACATGGAGCTGTGTCCCAGCTCCATGCTGAGGAGCACAAACCCTTGATCTGAAGGACCTTCCCCCCTGCCCCCAACTTGTTTTTCCCTGTGTAAAACTGCATTTGCCGGCTCCCCCCACCCCCTCTAAAAACAAGATATACCCAGGGGATCTTGGGCCCAAAATCACCAGTTTTTCATTAGGAAACATGGTGTGGCTGGTGGCTCTGAGAGCAGAGGTCACAGCAACCCAAAGACATGGTCCACCAGGCTGAGGGAGGAAGCCATGTGAATGCTGCTCCCCGATGTAGCTTTGAGAGCCTTTAAGTAACCTTATTTGTCGTGAGAAGACATCCCGCAAACTTTCCAGTAGGACAGATGGCACAGTTCCACCCAGCCCTGTTATTAGGTGCAATTCCTGGTACCAGGAGAAGAGTCCTATTAAACTCCCAGATGCTGTAAGGGATCTCAAGAAGTTACTGAACTCGCTGTCCCTTGCATTAAGACAGGAATACAATTATCCATGTCATCCTGAAGGGTTTTTGTCTAAGCTGCTCTTACCAATCTTGAACAATGGCATCTGCAGCAAGCAATCTTTCTCCCAGGCTCTGCTATCCTTTCTGCTAGAAAGCTTTGCTAAATAGTTAACCCCAACCTCTCCTGCAGTAGTTTAGACCCGTTCCCGCTATTCTGATATGCCCTAAACATGGGAATAAAGCACAGGAACCTGCTGTGTGCACATCTCCTACTCCCTCAGTTAGGTTTACCGACAGGAACACTGAATGACTGCAAACATGGCCATTCCCATTGCAGGTTTCAGAATAAAGAAGAAATTGCACTGCTTTGTCTGTGCCTAGGGGACATCTCTGTAATTCTCATTGTCTATTCTATTGAGCCATGAGCTGCCAGATCAGCTCATGGTGATGGCTTCACACAAAGAAAAAGAAGAGTACATAGCTTAAAATTAGAAACCCCAAATCAATGTCAAATGACCTAAAGATTCACAGATCCTACACTGCTGCCCAGCTGTAACTTAATTTAGCTGTTTTCTTCCAAACTTGATGGCATGGTAAGACAAGGGCAACTCAGACGAGATTTGGAAATCCTTCTTGACTCAAATCTCATTGACAATTACCAGGTGATTTCCTCATATGTCCTAATTGAATCTGCCATGATTTCAAATGAGCTGTCACAGCTCTGCAGATGTACCAACACCCACTTAACAATACTCCTGCAGTCAGCATTTCATAGAGTATCAACCTGAAACCCAACCTTGCTTGTGCAGAATGGGCAAGGAAGGCACGAGCTTGCATGGGGGCCTAAAAGGTTAAGTTCGCTTCTGATTCTGTCCCGCCATGCAGTGATTTCTAAGGCACACCATCACCCGGAACTATAGAAGAACCTCCAAAGCCAACCCAGGATTAAACTCAACCAGCCTGTGTCACTTTGTCTACCTGCTTTCTCCCTGCAATGCTGGCTGTTTCAGAGAAGCCCCTCCAATGACAAGGGGGAGGGCCCAGCAGAGCCCACACTCCCTTCCTAAAGAGTGCCATGGCTTTGCCCAGTTACCTCCTCAGAGCTCACCAGGATCTTTTCCTCCAAGCGGTTCAGCATGCGTTCGATTGCAGACATGCGTTTGTTGAGCTCATGGATCTAGAGGAAAGGAGAGATAGAGCAGAGGAGTAGAGAACAGCCCAGCTACCATTGCCAGCAGTGAGGAAGCAGTGCAACCAGCAGAAGCAAGCAAGCAGCAAGACACCGCCACCATGGGCAGGATTAAAAGACATTAACAGTGACTGTCTTTAAAACCAGCCCCAGATACACTGATGAGCCCCAGGATGTGCACAGCCTCCCCTCGCATCTGGAAAGCTCGTAAGTGATGCTAAGTACCCAGCACATCTCAATCCCTCCAAAGCATTGGTAACTGATTCAGTGAACACAAAACCACATCACCAGCCCACTTTGTCCCTTGTCCAGGCAAAAGCATCAGGCTGTAACAAAGCCATCTATCCTGCCATCATTCAAATGCTGTCCCAAATTCAAGGCAACGCAGTTTTCACTCCCTCCTAGCACTTATTTCAGGCAGCTATTACCTCATCACTCCCCTGCCAACACAGCATTGGGAAAGGAGAGGGAATAGGTAAAAAATCCCCACAGAAATTCCAGATGGAAATAATAACCCTGAGAGATTCCCCAACACACTGTGCAATTCCGAGTTCTCCGTGCATTGATCCTTCGAGATGCTTGCCTCTCCTCCCTTGCTCTTCCCATTAAGAAAGGGGCATGGAGAGAACAGACAAAACCCTGAAAAGCAAAAAGCACCATCTGTGCACAAGATCCAAGGCAACTGTTGTGGTTGCACCGCTGAAAGCATCAAAGGAGGCTGTTCCCTCTCTTTTAGAAGTGGAAGTTTTGATTTCTTTGGGGAAAAAAACCCAATAAATGCCTTTCTTCTTCGATCCAAACAAATAAATTACAAATGATGAGGAATATCGCCCATCTTTTAACACCAACTCCCACATCACTGCTGCCCTGACTGCCTGCCTCCCACTGAAGGAAATGCAGTAAGTAAATGCAGTAACAAAGAGATGCGAGGGCTTGGCTTTGGTTTTGTAACGTTTCCATCCTCTCACCCAGTTTTTGTGCTTGTGTTCTATTAATCAGATCCTCATAACAGCTTAAAGAGATCGCATCTGCGTTAGGGAAGACAAACATGAACCTCTGACACTCTGGAGAGCAGAACATTGTAATTACCATCCCAAACTGAATGCTTCTTTAAGCAGCATTAAACCCACCGGCAGGAAGCAACTGAATCCATCTCTAAGTGGTTTCGCAGTGCTGTTTAAGGCCTGACTCTTGCTTTGCTCCCAGTGACAATGAGTGATGAGCTGAACACAGGCACTAGCCTGTTTCCATAAGGCAGAGGCTCGGAGAGGTCAGAGCATAACGCATGCTCTACTGTTGATGGGCTACAAGGGTAGGAGCTGAAGAGCTTGCTTTTGTTGTCCTTCCTAAGCAAGGCTGGTTTTAATGCATGGGGGTCACCCCATTAGTGTGTATCCACATTAGGCTGGGCTGCCCTGCACTGCTCTCTCTGTGACAAAGGCTTGTAAATGGTGCTCGGTAGTCAAACACTTGAAGTGAAGAAACTTAAACCAGGGCCCATAAGGAAGCCATCAGGGCAAAATGTCACTTGCTGCTGAGGAGGAAAGACAGGCTACTCCAGCAGAGGTGCTGCCTCCATTCTCTCAAATACCCAAGACCTCTAACAGACGGCACCAAAGCTTTGTAATCCACAACCACTGAGCTCCCTTGAGGTGCAGCAGAGGAATTTTCAGGGAGGAACTTGGTAAATTGGTGCTATTCCTTGTTGCTTGACCCTGTTCTTACCTGGCTACTAAAGACCTAAAGCAAAGACCTACCTACACAGTTGCCAATTCAGGGCTTCTCTTCATGTCTCATCACCTTTAAGAGCTTCCTTAAATAGAGGCAGGCTTTTTCTCAATGTTGTTCTGGCACCTTGAGCTCCTGGAGTCACAGGGCCAGGGGACAGCCTCTGCCTTCCTTACTGGAGAAGCTGCACTCCTTGTTTGGGACTGCTCAATGTAACTACTTCAGAATGAAAGCAAAAGCAACTTTCAGACCAAACAGATTATGACAAACTTGCACATAAGGCAGTTTTAGGAGAGGGTTTTCTTCTGTGGGGTCAAAGTGATGCAGGGCAAGGAGTCCTCTCTACCTCTTGAAACCTTCAGATGCCAATAAGGTGTCTACCAGGAAAACATTGCTTCTGAAGCCCAGCTATGGGATTCAATAGAAGCTTAACAGGAGTTAACAAACGTGCTCCTGGACCCTACACCCTACAAGCCAACATCTTGAAGTGCCACAGGGCACAGCCTCTGAGAAGTGCAGCACCAAGGTGAGCAGTCGTACTCAGCCACCCTTGCTGTGCCCTGGCATGTCCCATCAGGGGCTGGCGTGCCACATGACATATCCAGGAAGTGCCTGTAAGCAATTCAAAAGCCATCACGTCACTGATCAGAATGCAGCCACTCTTTGCTGTCCCCAATCCCTCCTGGTCTGCCTCTGCCCTCCTGCCAGTCTCAGCCCCTGCACTCCACAAGGGGATGGACCCCAGCCTCTTCTGAACCTCTTCCAGCTCTCCCAATACCACAGAGCTGTGCAGTACTGAAACCTGGATGTTCTTGCCTTCTTGCTTCTTAGGGCTTGTACCTGGCCTCTCTGTGGCCAACAGTGACAGCAACGCATGTATGCATCATACTCAAGTTAATGGCCCAGGAGAGAGGCAGGTCTCTTCCTGCTGGGCAAGGAGAAGGCTCAGAGGACGGTTGCTAGCTGTAAACACATCAGCAGCACAAAGGGCAGGAAGGATGAAAAGCTATTTAAGCTAATGAACAATGTTGGCATAAGAGAAAATGGGCTTAAATTGAGAGTGAGAAGATGTCATGTAACCATTAGAGTGACGAGGCTCCACAGCAGCCTTTGCGCTGGTGTGATGGAGCAAACCATCGGATCACACCGGACCACCCCGAGGAGGAGCTTGCCCAGCTGACAGAGGAAGTTACCTGAAGCATTGGCAGGAATTTGGCCCCATTTCCCCACTGCAAAACACGGTGCAAATTTCATGCCTAATGTACCATGGCGTCATTAAGGATACCCAACCCAGGGCTCTCCCGTTTACTGCTGACTAAAAAAGGAGCAACACTTACTAATTAAAGCATGTGCTGAGACAAGTAAACTGCAAAGGAAAGGTTTCCCTACACAGGCAGATGAAGCGTTGCCAAGTGATGGTTGTGGTTACAGATCTCCCAGCTCAATACACAAAGAGGGGTCCAGGATGTGCGAAATCACTGCTGCTGGCTCTCTGCGTATCTGCATTCAAACAGCACCCTGCATTTTGCTGCTCAAGGTCTGAGGAATGCTTTACCACCTCTCACCACCCACCACCATTCACAAAGGTGGCATCAGGAACTGCATGTCCTTGTCTGACAAGTAAAACACAAGCTTACAGCCTTTTTGGCACCCTTTTCTAGACTGCTCCCCCTATTATCATCATTCAGAAGACTAATGTGATAGGTTGTCCTGACCCAGTCTTATCAGGGCAGGAACACTACACCTTGCAGAGGAAGAACAGGGTACTGATGCTTACCAAATATCCTTCTCCAAACCTCTGTCTGACCATAAAGCACCTGTCATTTAATTAAACAAAGCCTTTTTGGGGACACAGGAAGCTAAAGGTAACTTGCAGAATAATCAGGACAAGCTGAAAACTTAACAGAGATGAAGGAAGGCTCCAGGCACCATGGGCAGAACGAAGCACAAACCAGTGCCTGGTGTTCTCTTTGCCGTGGTTGCCAGAGAGGAAGGGCCAGAAGGAGAACATGCGAGGGGAAGCACAGAGCTTCAGTGTACTTGTGAAGACGAGGAGAGATCTTGAGTCTACAGAGACCTGGGACACATTCTGCTCCCTCTTGGACCTGCACATGTGAAGCTCGGGTACCAAACCACCGCTGTGCAGAGGGCAGGGCCTGTGTGGGTACTGAGGGCACATGCTGCACATCCATGCTTACCATGGGTGCACCCCAGCTCGCCATCACTTCTTCCTTTCTCCTCTGAACCATCCTGCACCTTGCAGATAACAAGCACTGCCCATGGCAAGGGAAGCTTGGCCACATTCCGGATTCAATGGGTGTTTGGTACCTGGTTCACAGAGTGGCTGGCATCCTCCTGGGAAGAGGCTCTGTTACGTCGCTTCATGTGATGGGGGGGGTAGGCCGGGAGCTGAGCTTCCTTCATGTCCTCATCAGAGGTGTCCATATCTGCAGAGTACCGGGATGGGGGCTGCTCGCTCCAGGGGCTGCCTTTGAAGAGAGATGAGAGGCTTCAGCACAGAGTTACAGCAAACTCATACCTTTCAGTTTCAGCCTGGAGATTGGCCCCAGCTGTAAACAAGCAAATAATGAGGCCCTTCTCCAGATCACAGCATCTATGCTTCAGCAGGAGATGCTTCTATGGGAGACACAAAGATCAAGGATGCCTACGCTAGACCACTCACTGCAGCCACGCAGCCCTAACTCAGCAGGGTCCCACACAGCACTGCTGAGTTAGCAGTAGGCACAAGAGGGTTCATGCTTGCTCTCTCAAGCCCCAAATGATCACATCCATCAGTAAAAGCTGCTAATGCCCTCCCGGTTTTGTTGGAGTCCAGGTTTGGACACTGCCCTGGGTACTGGAAGATGTTTAGCTCATGCTTGAAGGTAACGCATAGGATGGAGCATTTAAAGAAGAGTGGAAAGTCTTATTCTTAAAGGAGAATTGCAAATGAGACAAAACCAATGACATGAAATGGAATGAACAAGCCAATGGGCCCTGCTGCTGCTGTGTTGTTCCAGTGGGGCTTACAGTGGACATTTACAAAGCACACAGTAAGGTTTACCCAGAACTTCCTAGTCCCTTGAAAATACAGCTGAGACCCACAAGGATATATCCTGCAGCTGCATGTGCACAAGCCAGTATCCAGTCCTGGGTCTGCTGTCACATCAAGGAAAGGCAAATTCTGCCCCGTTATTTGCCAGGGTATTCCATTCAGCCTGACAGTGCACCCTGCCCAGCTACAGGGATGATACTGAGCAATTCACAGTGCTTGCCACCAATTGTTCTCCAGTGTTGTTGCAGCTCAAGTCCCCTTATGACTGCATTTTCTGCACCCACACCACCCTTCGGAGCAAAGCTGAACTCATCAGCTGCTGCCTGCAGGAGGAAACACATCCCATTGTTTCTAGTAGTGTCCATTTGATTATATCTAGTTTCTACCCTGGACAAGAGCAGTGGCTGTGAGGACAGACACCTCATCAAAGCCCCTCTGACTCAGTGAAATGAGTTTGCTGGGAACAAGACCAGCCCATTACAACCGAATTGCTTCAGCCACAACATATTTGGCCACAAGGTTCTTAGTGGCTTGGAGGTCGTTGAAAACCCCCAAAACATCGAGGCCGTTTTCATTGTGTTCCACCTTTTGCCATCACTTCCCCTCAAAGGACCCAGGAGATGCCTGTCAAGGGACACCTACCAGGTCTGGCATTCCTCTCCAGGCTCCTTCTCCGGGAGTTGATGGTGAGCCGAACCTCCGTGCTGAAGTGCTGCTCTGGAGGAATCCTGCCTGCTCCCTGCTCCTGCAAGCTGTGGTGGAAGACCAGATCCGCATCTGTGATCCTGGACTCCTGGGAGGCATCTTCAGCGGAGATGGGGAACTCTGGGAAAGACTGAGATAAGGATTGCTGATGAGCAATGCCTGGAAGGACTGCTGCCCTGTCCTGACCTTCTGTAATGGCTCCGTCCTTGGTCCTCCAATACCTGCATGGACTGAGGTTTTATGATGGTCCTCCAATACCTGCAGGGACTGAGGTTTTATGATGGTCCTCCAATACCTGCATGGACTGAGGTTTTATGATGGCCTTTCCTAATAATCCAGTTTAAAGACCGCTTTCCTCTGCGGATGAGCCCTGAGCAATGCTCCTCATCACTGCCAGGGGTCACTGTGAAGTCTTACAAGCTCCAGATACATCTGATCTGCAAAAGGCACTGCTCTGAACCTCCCACATCCCTATTCAATCACCCCCTGCTCCTCAAATACTCTGCAACTGATAGACGTGATCCAGACGATCTCGGCAGAGCCCAGCCCTCCTTAGACTCACACTGGATTCTGCTGCGTAAAGGCAGGATTACATAAAGAAAGAGCAAATCTGTCTGCCCCAAATTCTTATCAATTTGCATGGAACTGCGCAGATCGCTTTTGTTTTTTGAGCCTGTGTTATGCATCACAGCACATCCCATAGAGTGTAAAGCATTACAGCATTGTGAGAAGGAGCGCTATAGCCTTTTAGAAGTGAAATTTCACAGGAAAGGCAAACAGGAGCAGCCCCAAAAGCTTGATCTGAAGCACCTCAGGCTGGAAGACCTTTTGCCATGAGCAGGGCAGCCCTGTCTGGAAGGTGGGGATGCTGACCCCCAGCCCTTGGTGGATCCTGCGGTGCAGCTCACTGCTGTTGCTCATGTTGGCACTGTCTGTGCGTCCTGTCCTGGTCAGGAGCTGCTGATAGACACATGAAGTCTCCTATAGAGAAATAACCAGCTAGTTTTGGCTCTCCCCTCTCTCATGGACCCTAACACTGCAGGTGCCACCCCTGCAGTCACCCACAGTCTCACAAAGGTTGTGTGCCCTAGGAAACTGCTGGCCAAATAGTGCCACCGCATGGCAAAACCAGCCCCAAACTGGATAGGATGATGGGAGAAGAGTCTGGTTTCATTTTACCCCCTGAGTAGAACCACAGAATGGTTTGGGTTGGAACAGATCTTAAAGATCATCCGGTTCCCACCCCCTGCCATAGGCAGGGACACCGTTTAGCAGACCAGGTTGCTCCAAGCCCCATCCAACCTGGCCAAACTTCCTCACCTTTAATGCAAGCATGAAACAAACATCTCTGCAACCCAGAGGACTGAACTCCTAAAAGTTCACTGGAAACCAGGGTGTCACAGGGCCTTGGGATAACACAAAGAAAAGCATTGTCTGCAGAGAGCAAAGAAATCTGCAGGGAAAAGGCCAGAGAACCTCTTCTATCTCATCTTACTCTCATCCTTGGCTCTGTCAGATGTTCTACTCCTGACTCAGCCTGAGGCAATAGACTTCAAATGGACAAAGAGAGAGTTATGGGGAGCAAGGACGGGCACCACTGCCTCTCGACACCAGCTGAAGGAAGGGGTAGCAGAGGTAGCAAGGAGAGGAAAGAAGAGATGAAAGGAAACCCCCAGCACTCTCCCAGTACCTGGAAAGCATCCGGGCTGCTGGCTGCTGGAGAGAGCTGTGCAGACTGGCGACGAGACTGAGCAGAGTACTCCGAGTCCAGTTCAAAATCAAAGGGATGCACAGACAGCAGGCGCTTTGTCTTGCACATCTTAGTGTGGGAAGTGCAAGAAAGGAGAAGTCAGCATAAACCATGGCTGACCTCGAAGGCAGTGGGAGGGAGGGCCCTTGTCCCCCCAGTGTGCCCCAGTCTGCAGAGCTCAAAGCAGGGCTCCTGCTTTCTGCAAAGGGAATTGGGATCTGACACTGTCTTGCTTGCAGGGAGGCAGGTTTATAGGGCAGTGGGTGCTTGTGCTGGAGTCAAGGAAAAGTGGGTTCCTGGCTTCCCATCTCTGGCTCAGGACTGCTGCCATGAGCAGACAGTAAGAATCTCTTGGTTTATAAAGGTACTGAGGGGGAGCTGAGTGAGGTTACAGCTCAGGGAGAAACACGGGAGATGTGTTTGACACCTGAAGCATCTCCCCATCTTCAGAGAAAGGATGCTGCTGGCAGATCTTCCCACATATCTGGGAGATCAGCAGCTGCCTCAGGGCAGGAACAGCTTGGATAAGCTTCTAATTATTCAGAAGCAGAGCAGAATGAAGCATCATGGAATCACTGAAGGGTTTAGGTTTGAAAGGACCCTAAGGCTCATCCAGTTCCAACCCCCTGCTGCAAGCAAGGACACCTTCCACTAGAGCATGTTGCTCCAAGCCCTATCCAACCTGGCCTTGAATGTTAATATGTGAAACTCAGCACATACATGTAGCCATAGATTAAGATGACATGTATGTAATAGCACATTTGTAACTGTACCGGCAATCCAAACATACCGACAGATTTCACACACGCTACAGGGACTTTTCCCATCAGGCTCTTTAATCTGTGCACATAGTCCCAGAAAAGCCCAGGAGATAATACAATATACTCATGGATAACTCATAGACCCAGCTGGGCTTTGCTACTCTACCACATACCTCTTCTTCAAGTAAAAAGCACCCTGGGTGGGTTCTCATTATGTGGGTAGGGGCTGGGACTATGGTATTCATTAGGGACATTCTTCACGCCAGGAGTGGATGTTTTTTACAGAGCACAAGTGTTTGGGGTTTCACTGACTTGGTTGTTTGTACACAAACTGGGAGAGGGGCTTATCTCAGAGAAGGAAAACAGAGAGAAAGGCCCAGATTTGAATGTGGCATAGGAACCCACCATCACCATCACCACCACAACCCAAGGCAGGCTAGCAGCAGCTGAGGGCACAGGTGAGGAGCAAAGAGCCGCAGAATTAAACACTTACTCTGCTGTAGGATTCTGCTTCAGCTCCACGAAGGACGTTGTCTTCATCATTACTGTCGTCCCCAACATCCCCACTGCTGAGGAGCTGGCACTCACCTGAAGGGGAGACAATGGCAAGGTGTTTATGAGCATCTCCTGCACCCCATTCCTGGGGAAGTAAGTGCCCTCTGTGGTGGTCACACCATGCTGCGTATATGGAATGAAAAAGTCCAGATTAGAATCCCAGCCTGGTTTGGGATGAAGGGACCTTAAAGCTCATCCAGTTCCATGCAAGGGACACCTTCCATAGAGCAGCTTGCTCCAAGGCTCTGTGTCCAACCTGGCCTTGAGCACTGCCAGGGATGGGGCAGCCACAGCTTCTCCGGGCACTCATTGCTTTCTCTTCCAGATGTGCACTCTCAGAGGTGTGAAAGCGACCACTGCAGGAAGAATATGGGCACCTGTATCACAGCGAGCACCCCAAGGTCCACCTGAGCAACTCTGGGGTTTGAAGGAAGCAGAGCTCAGCAGCTGCTGCTAGTCCTGATTCCTATCAGCCAGCTCTGCTGTCAGTGACCCATTAGGTTCTGGTCTCCATCTCTGTACCGAGATCACTGCCAAGCCCAGCAGTACATTGGGAACAACACAAATGCCAAACCAAGCCCAAAGTCAAGACAGGCAAAATGTTTTTCCTTCTATCAAATGGCAAGGTGAATTTCTCCTTCAAAGGCTCCTAAGGAATGCAACCTGAAGTCTTGATTTCAGTGTGTCCCTTAAGAATACGGCCAGCTTTAAGTGTATGACATAGGTGCGTTGAGATGGCGAGTACCTGCAAGCTTCAAGTCTGGCATGTAGCTAAAAGCTCTGCTGTATGCAAGCATACCCTTGGACACCCCAGGTGTACAGCAGTGCAAAAGACTAGTATTATAAACCACCTCTACTGCAGTGGAGGGATGTCCTCCCTGGTCCAGCCACACCAAATCACACCAGAGAGCCCATAGCCAGAGGGTGTGATGAGCAAAAGACATTGGAAACCTGTCTTGAACTGCAAGTCACATGTTGCAATTCTCTTTTGTACTCACTGTTGATGTCTGGCAGGCTGTAAACTCTGTCCTGAAGACCTAAATGGAAAGAAAAATCGTAGGGAAAACAAATAAGAACATTTTCTCCAGGTACCTCGGAGAGAACAAGCCTCAGAGCTACTGTTAACTGCAGTTCTCCTTCTTCTGCCATCATCACAGGGCACAGTCATCAGAAAGTCATCAAGAAGAAAGCATAAAAGAAGCACTCTGAGACAGTTAGCTTTTAAAACTCAAAGTCCTTATTGCCACCACCTCCACAGCCCTGATGCAACACGCTGGGCAGTGCAGCAGCAGAGGGCCACATAAAATGCAATGGTTTCGCATCATTCTTCTCCATCTCCTGCAGCCAGAGACAGGCTCCAAGAGGAGGCTCTTGCTTTCTTAAGGGTCAAGTCAACTCGCTGGTGCTAATGAAGCGATAACAATAACATAATTTATCTTTAAAAAGTACGTGTGAATGGCAGCCAGCAGCTACCCAGTGAACAATACTGTATTAACAACAGTTTCCAGTGTGTGTTCATGCACTATTGGACCAATATCAGGAACACTGAAGCTCAATAGAGCTCTGGAGGAAATCATTATGGTGAGAGGAAACTCAATAATATTGATACTGTTTGTTCAGTGCCAGACCATCGCCAGATCAGCTGTAAAAGTCATTAGCTTAAGGGAAACAATAAGTACTGCCTTATCCAGCCAGCTGGATGTACTGGCCCTGCAGGTTAAACCTAGGTTAATCTCACAAGCTCTCCCCTGTGACAAAAAGAGCTAAAAGAAAGCAAAACAAGAGCCACAACTCTTACATACTTACAAACTGCAGAACAGGAGGCCTGTTAAAACTAAGCACCAGATATTCTCAACTCTGTGGTGAAAATGCAAATCTTAACAGAGATAAAAATCATAGAATCATAGAAACAATGGTTTGGGGTGGAAGGGACCTTAAAGCCCGTCCAGCTCCAATCCCTGCCACGGGCAGGGACACCTTCCATAGAGCAGCTTGCTCCAAGCCCCTGTGTCCAACCTGGCCTTGAACACTGC